>WTSP01007450.1:5359-19822 GCA_025331215.1 Actenoides lindsayi | reverse complement strand
GTGCTGGGGCCAGCTCGGGAGTGCTCAGCACAGCAGAGACAGGGACCTGGTGGAGCGGGGCCAGAGGAGCCCCAGCAGTGCTGGGAGGGATCATGATCCCGGGATTGCCCAGGGAAGCTGTGGCTGATCCATCGCTGGAAGTGTTCAAGGCCACGTTGAATGGGGCTTGGAGCAACCTGCTCTAGCAGGAGGTGTCCCTGCCCTCGGCAGGGGGTTGGAACTGGATGGTCTTGAAGGTCCCTTCCAACCCAACCCAGCCTGTGGTTCTCCGTTCCATTTTTAACCAGGTTTAATCATGGTCGGAAAGCGACACAGAAGAAGAATTTGCTGAATTTCCTCCTGCCCCGGGTGAGGAACCAGCGCACCCGGGGGACACACAGGGCCCGGCCGGCAGGGGGCGCTGCTGGGTGGGGCACCGCACCGGGCTGGGTGTGGCCGGGCGGGGCCGGAGGGTGGGGCCGGTCTCACCTGGGGGGCGTGGCCAGCGCCTGCTCACCTGGCGGGCGGGGCGGGGCCAGGGGCGGTCTCACCTGGCGGGCGGGGCCGGACGCACCTGCCCGCGGCCCCGTGGCCGCTGCTGCGCGGGTCGGGTCGGGGCTGCGCGGAGCGGAGTCTGGCGGCAGCATGGCCCGTGTGCTGGGCCCCCTGCGCGGCTCCCAGCCCGTGGCCCGCTTCCAGCGCTGCTGCGGGCTCTTCCCCGCCGCGGAGGAGGGCGGCGGCGGCGGCGGCGGCGGCGAACCCTCCGCGGAGGGGACCCGGGACCGCGGTGCCTGCAACGGGGTGGGCTCGCCGCGCAGCTCGGCAGCCGCCGGTCGCGGCCTCCCCAACGGGGTGCGGAGCGGCCGCGGCCCGCAGGTGAGTGCCGCGGGGGGCGACCGGGCCCGGCCGTGACTCAGCAGAGCCGCCCCCCCGGGCTCCTCGGGGTGTGTATGGGGGGTTCCCCCCCCTCCGCAACCCGCCGCCTGCCTGGGCGAGGGGGAACCGGGAGGAGGGATGGAGGGACCGGGCTGCGTGGGAAGGGGGGGGGGCGCGGGGCGGTGCCGCAGCCCGGCCCCGCCGGGGAGGTGTTTCTGGGGTTCTCTGCTTGTCGTGTGTTCCCCCCCCTTATCCCTGCTCCACCTCATCCCCCCCCGCAGCGAGATGATGGGTGTGAGGGGGGGTCTCTGCCTGCGGAGGTGCCGGGAGGAGCTTTGCAGCAGCGCTCGGCGCAGCCTCGCCCGGGACGCGCGTGTTCCCCGGGGGAAGGCGATTCTCTTTCCCGTGGGTCAATCCCCACCGTGGGGGGCAGGTGCTGGGGGTCGACCTGCTGCCCCACGGCTTGTTGCCGCCTCGCGTCGGGTGGTTCTGGGAGCTATGCCCGTGGCTGTGCCCCCGCTGCTGCCCGGGCCTGGGCCGGTCTGAGGCTCCGAGGGAGATAAGCCGAGCTCTCCGCGCTTCCCTCTGGCCAAGCAGGTCACTGCGTTCCACGGCACGCTTGGTAATTCCCTTGCGTATCTGAAGGCAACAGGGAAGGGTATGATGCAACCCATGCGTACAGGTTGGATGACCTGCTTTTTCTCTTACTGTAATGACTGGAATTCATTAGCAGATCACTTTGCGGTGCCTTTTGGAAAGGTGATGTGATAATGGTCTTCCCAACTCCACCTGCAAAATAAACACGGGGCAGCTGTGAGTGCCGCAACTCTACCGCTCCTCCCCTTTCGTGCTGTTTTACCCTTCCCTGTTCTACAGCTAGTGCTTGGATTCCCGGTTCAAACATCTAAAATTCTTCATCAGCCGCTGCTTGACTCTCTCTCAATTACAAGGCAAATTGGGGTAGTCCTTCAGGCTGTTCACTTCTGAGCTATAGGAAACACTGTTTTCAATAAATCATGCAGATAATTCACTGAAAGGGAATTCGTGTTCACTCCTTGCTTTTGAACAGTGATGTGGTTACTGTAACAGTGTCGATACTGGAATCCTGTCCAAGTTAACGCTCCATGACTGGAGCTGTTCACTGCACCTAGAGCAATTGTTTGGGGTTTCACAGAAAAAGACAGGACTCCCGTTCTGTGAAGGATGTCCTGGGTGAAATTCCAGGAGATCTGGAGGAGGAAGAAGGGTTTCTTTCCATGTAATTTAGACACTCGCATCTGAAACTTGTGAAAGTTGAGTTCGAACACAAAGAAAATGGAAATGGGACTAATGGCTCAAACTGCTAGAAAGTATAAAGACAGGCTCCATTTTTACAAACAGGGTCTCCTGCAACCTCCCAGGAGATGTAAAGAATGAATTTGGATCCTCCTGATTTCCTGATGTATCTGCAAAGAAGTGGGTTTAGGAGTCTTATGCACATAGTGAAGTTCTCAGCCATAAGCTCTCTGTGGAGGGTGGTATTTTCTTGCTCTCAGCTGCAGGTGTTTGCAGAAAGGTGCTTAAGCACTGCCCCTGCATCTCACTCCTGGTGACGTTGGGTGGCTCTGTGCTCAGTTTGAGCATCCCTTCTGGGAGCTTGGGACTTTAAAGTCCCGTGGGTATTAGCAGGACAGAAGGTTGCTATGAGGTAGTAACTTCAATGTTACTTTGTCTTCACTTAATGCGGTAGTCTTAAAGGTTTTCAGGTTCTCCTAGGTAAGTTCCTGGACAACCAGTAGGTCATTTTCAGGTTCTCCTAGGTAAGTTCCTGGACAACCAGTAGGTCATACATGTGAAAATGGTATAATTGTATGCAGAGTGAAGATAATGAGAATGGTTGGCCAGGTGTTGGTGCTGCTACAGCTCCATCTCTCTGGGACATTCCTCCTTTCTCCTGTGCCAGCTCTTGGGCCCCTGCCTCTGACGTGGGGTAGTGGATGACGTGCCGAGGTGCCTGGCTCTGGGAAAAGTGCAGTGAGGGCTAGCAGGTGGTGGAGGTTTGGGAGGGGATGGACACACCTCGTAGGGATGGATGGCATACTGCATGGAGAGAAGGGAGGATCCCTTGGGAGGGTACCAAGACAGGGCAGTTCCTCATCTGGGAGGAGGAGGCATTTAATTACCTGCATGTATCAGTGGCCAGCAGTGCTGCTCATGGTGCAGCAGTGTCACATTTATGTACCTCAAGCAAAACCTCTGGTACCTGAGGATGACATAAAATAGTGCTAGTCCAACACTCTGGCTGGATTTATGCCCTGGCTTGGACTTGATACTGCACCCCATGACTTTTAGTGATGGAGCTGTCAGGTTTTATTACTGCAAATGACAAGGCAGTAACTTCTTGTAGTGATCCTGTCTCTTGCTGAAACTTTGTTTTCCATGCTTCTTTCTAATATGAGTTTGATTCATGGGGAATTTATTTCAGAAACTGCTCAAAAGATGTCTTTTCCCGATGCTCCCTGTGAAGTCCTCGAGATGCACACTTAAAAATACCGAGTAACTTTCTGAAGACTTTTCTGGTGGTTTAGTGAGTGGCCAAATAGATGTTACATATATTTTAATAGCAGAGGTCTGCTTATCTCTGATCTCCGGATGGAGTTTTGCTTTTGAAATGGATAGCCTGAATTAAAGGGTACAAATTAAAAAAAAAAATAAATCTCTTGTTCAAAGTTCTCTGTAAAGATTTATTTGGGTTTCTCCGCTCTCCCGTTTCTCAGGTGCTTTATCAAATCTTGAGATCTATTTTTTCTGCCTTGGAAGGAGTACAGTTCATATTTACTCTGTAGTTATACCTTAACTGTCAGGACTGCTCCAAACTGGTGCAGAGTTTATGAACCACCCAATCACATGTAGTGACTGTGCCTTCTGCCTTAGGTGAAGAGCTGATAGCCAGGAGAGGGGCGAGGGGCGATGGGTTGGCCAGGCGAGGGGCGATGGGTTGGCCAGGCGAGGGGCGAAGTGACGGTAACAAAACCAGGAAAGGTTGGTAAAAACTGCAACTGGATGAAAAATGCGGTTGGTTACTGGCAAGATACAGATGACAGCATTGCTTTTGCTGTGATGGGATGTCTGGTAACACTTGCTCTAGAGCTTGAGTCAAGGTCTCTCTTCTGTGGTGTTCCCTTGCAACAGATTTTTGCAGCAGTCCCAGTGTCTTGCTTTTCCTTTTTAAATCCTGCTGCTAGCTTGCTTGGTTTCATGTTTCCCTTCCCGTGCAGCAGTAAGTTGCCAGTAGCTGAGGTAGGTTCAGCAGGTGAGACAAACCCTTGTGAGAAAAGCCCATGAACACCACTGGGAGAGCTGTTTTTTGTCCTCCTAGAGAATATGGCTGAGCTTTTGAGAGGTCCTCGGTTTGGAGCTGCAGCTGGAGAAACGAGATCTGGTTTCTGATTTTGATGGGCTGAGCACAAGGCTCGTGTTCCTCAGCATCGCTCCCGCTGTGCTAGTCCTCTGTGTTCAGCTGTCCCCTCCCCAGAGTGGCTGCGGATGGAGCTTGCCTCTCTTGCACATGTCCAGTTTTTAAGGTTCCCACGTAAGGGACGTTGTTTGTGTGAACGAGGGGGTTTCATCAGATGGTTTTGGCCAGCTCTATGAGTGATGAGCCTTTGGAAGATGGCAGTTGCATCCAGGATTTGAGCTGCACGTGGCAACCTTGTGTTGATCTGTCAGGGCTGAGTTTGCTGCTCCTCAGTAAGAAGAATCAGTGTCCCCTCCAGAGAACAGGCAGCAAAGCCAGGCACGTGCCACTTGTCACCAGCATCCAGTCATCTTCTGGATCCTGCTGTAGAAACACCCGATGCCAACAAAAGTTTGTGAAGCTTTGCTAGTTGATGGTAGTAGGTATCCTGCGTGGCTGTGTGGTGCTGAGGGGGTGGGTGATGGCACAGGGGACATGTGAGGGGCCACATCAGGATGCTTCATGACTCAGCATTTCCCTGCTCACAGCCTGAGTCATCTTTTTGGAGGCCACTGGACCTTGTAATGAGGAGCTGTCAGGATCCTGGGATTAATTCCTGTTCTTGGAGCTGAGCCACTTACTGCTTTATAATTCTGCTGAATGTCTTGGGCCATTAGTTGAGAGATCAACCAGAAGAATAAAAGCTCCTCTGCTGTCATTTTTCTCCTTGGGGTCTCTGGAGAGCAGGGGTAGGCTTCAAGGGTGAGGAGACAGAGAATTTCTGTTCTCCCTGGAAAATTCCTTTGGACAGCCAGTTCTTTTACCTCATGTATACGGTCTGCAGGGAATATTTATGGGTCATCTGGGCAGTGGAAGGTGACTATTGTCTGCTGCAGCAGGTGAACCCAAGGTCCAGGATGTATAGGAAGCGTTGTCTAAGCCATGAGATTATTTAAAATGACTGTTCAAGTTCCTGCTTTATAGGGCATCGTATCAGTTCAGTGTAGTTAGCACCTGTAACTGTAATTATAACTGCTCACAGCTTAATTAGGTGCATTGCCTCCAGTCTTCCCCTTGCAGTGTCTCCGTGCAGAGTGCTGAGGTGCTTTATGTTACAAGAGAAGATGTTGGATGCCTCAGTTGTGCCACGAGTTGACAAAGACCGAATGTTTGTGTGGAAAAGAGCAGCAAGGAACCTGTTCCCTGACAAATCTAAGGCTTATAAATGATTCCTGCCCTAGTCCTGCTGGCCGTGCTAGTGCTGATCCAAGCCAGGATGCTGGTGGCCTTCTTGGCCACCTGGGCACACTGATGGCTCATCTTCAATTGTCTGTCAGCCAGCACCCCCAGGTCCTTTTCTGCCTGCAGTTTCTAGCCACTCCTCCCCAAGCCTGGAGCATTGCCTGGGGTTGTTGTGACCCGAGTGCAGGATCCAGCAGACCCTTGAAGCAGCAGTGCTTGTTGGCAACATCAGATTACATGTTGGTCTCCTTCTGTGTTTCCCCGTTGGAAACAGAGCTGACGTGGGCACGGCCTGCACTAATTGCAACTGATTATGAGGCAGCAAGTGAATTGAGAACATCTTATCTATGTCTCATTCCCAGAGGCAGGCTGGCTGGCTGCTGAGGTGTCCTCCAACATGCCCCTCTAGTCATGGCTGCCATTTGAACACTACGTCCCTTCCTGTTTACAGTGGTCTCTTCCTTCTGGGAGCACTTCTACCTGGGACTTGCCCATTTGAGATGACACTTAACCCAAAGCCTTAGTTGTCACCGCCTTAGAAAACTGCTCTTTGACTTCCATCCTGGAACTATCTGCTGGGGACACGGTCGCTTCTCCCTGCTCTGCTGCCTGATTATAACAGAGAAAAATAGTAATTTGGTTGTCTGAAAATGGTGTGGGGATTGCTCTGCCCATTTCTCCTCCAGAAGCCTTGCTGCTCTGGTTCTCTTGGGTTAGACCTCTACCATGGAACCAGTCTTTGTGTGAAAGCAAGCTGCCTGGATTCCGGATTCTCCTGGGTACAAATAAGTGACTGATCAAATTTCCAGGCTACAGTTTAAAAAGCAAGTTTTAAAATGAGAATGAGCTTATCTGACCTGAAAAGAAGCAGAACGGTGAAGTCCTGGTTCTCCGTGGTCATTTGGCCATTGCCACATGCTTCTGTTGGATTTGGTTAGGGTTCTGTTGAGTTGCTCCTCAAACTGGTGTGCTGGGAGAAAAGTAAGTTGAGGGGCTTCCCATTCCTCCTCCTCTGGATCTCTGGAGAGCATCCTGAGCATCTAGCAGCCCTGCAGGTCCTAGTAACGCTCTGATTCATGTGTTTTGGCAGGAAATCAAAAATAAGAGGTGGTGGTGCTCACAGGGAGCTGGTGTGTGGGCAGGGTAGCCGTCTAATGCTGTGCGGCTTGAAAACTGTTGTTGTGTGATGCATCCTCCTTCTACCCCAAAACACTTGTTAGTAACACTCAACCTTTGGATGTGTGAAATGCAGTTGAGTTTGAGAGGAATCTGATCTCTCTTTGGAAGCTGAAGGACAGCTGAAGGATGAGGACATCCTTCTGAACTGTCTGTAATTTACTTTCTCTGGTTCTTAACTCATGTTTTTTCCTCCCTCTGTCCACAGACATCACAGCTACCTACCCTAAACTGACTTCCTCAGATGCTTTCAGGCATAGGCTCTGTGGTGCACCTCACAAATTTGCAATCTAATTCTCGCTAATTAAAATGCAATTAAATAAACCTGTTCTTCCACTGTAAAGCAGGGAGGAAGGAAGCCTTTTCCTCCTGCCCTTTCCTCTCCTGCCTCTCCCTTATTAATGTTTACAAATATCTGAAGGGTGGGGGTCAAGTAGAAGGGGCCAGTCACTTTTCAGTGGTGCCCTGGGATAGGAGAGGTAATGGTAGCAAGGTGAAACACAGGAAGTTCCACCTCAACATGAGGAGAAACTTCCTTCACTGTGAGAGTGAGAGAGGCTGGACCAGACTGCCCAGGGAGGTTGTGGAGTCTCCTGCCCTGGAGACTTTCAAGACCCGTCTGGATCTGTTCCTGTGTGGGCTGCCCTGGGTGACCCTGCTCTGGCAGGGGGATTGGACTCAATGATCTCCAGAGGTCCCTTCCAGCCCCTACCATTCTATGGTCCTATGATTCTTGGCTTGTTTTTTCCTTATGGCACAAATCATCCGGTTCTTCCCAGAATGTAGGAGGATGCTGAAGCTCATGGGAAGCTCACCTGCTGCAGGACCAAGAGGATGGAGGTGGCGAGCTGCCTTCAGTGATCATCAAGGAGGAGGTGCTCACAGCCCTCCTTCTGCCGGGTTTGTGTGGCTCTCCCAGCAGGAAACTGCTGTTGAGACCCTTCAGTGAATAAAAAAACCCCAAACTGGATGTCTGAGGAGTTATTTGAGCAACTGGAATGGCCAAGAGAGGGGGTACTTTCCATGAAGACCATACAAGGAAAGAAAGAAAAAATTCTTGCCCTGTGTATATAGGAGTTTGTTCAAAAGTCTGAAGGTCATGGTGGGGTGGAAGGTAGACCTCTTTGGGTTCCTTCAAATTATATTGAAAGAAAAGGGCTGGAACAATTCTGGTACCATGAGACCACTACGTGGAGAAGATCAGGCAGTCTTGCCTTCTTACTACCAACTAGCTGATCTCTTGAAAGTCTTTGTCGATGCAACTTCAGGTCGAATAGTGTTCTGATCTAGGGGAAATGTAGCTGAGCTATCACTATTGTCTTCATTTTAATATTAAAATTGAGCTTTGTGTCTTGACACTTGTTCCAACAACTTATTTGCTTTAAGGGCTGGGAAATGTAGTCGTTAAAATATCTTAAATATCTGCTACAATTTGCTAATTCGCTAAACCTTTCTAAAAATCCTCTCGTTCCCAGGGTTACGCACAGAAGTACATTGTGAAGAACTACTTCTACTACTACTTGTTCAAGTTTTCAGCTGCTTTGGGTGAAGAGATTTTTTATATCACTTTCCTTCCGTTTATCTACTGGAACATAGATCACTCTGTGTCTAGAAGGATGATAATAATTTGGTCTGTAAGTATTTCTATGAGTTATTTAAACCTAGTTGTTAATTCCATAAGTATGCAAATGAATATTTAAGAATAACCCTCCAGACAGACAAAATCCCTTCAAACAAAAAAAACCCAATCAGCTAACGGTATTTATATGTGTAACTCGTGCACCGAGGAAACGGAGGCATCGTGATGTGAAAGGAGGTGACCTGGGGTGTCTGTTCATCTCTTCACATCTGGGACTGACTAATTTTTTCAGCCCAATCACTGATTGAGCTGCGTTTGATGGCATTTGATGCGGGAAAACATGTCCTTCCCTCTGTGTCATGGTATCGTGAGGATCACGTTTTTTATCATTTTAGGAATTTCCCCGGTTTCTTCTGCATAACCTCTTTGTGTAGTCCTGGCATGGCTGAAATTAGTGCAAAGCTAATAGGAAGGGGGTGCACAGGCTGCAGCGATGCTTCTGCAGTCACTTGAGTGGGCAAAAATGTCCCATTCTCTGCTGAAGACTTAAGAGCATCGGGGTTTTAAAAAATGTTTTAATTTCTTTTTGTTGTTACTACGAGAGCATTCTCAAATTAACTGGCTTCATCATTGCATCAGCCTTCACCAGTGCAGTGTGGGGTATCCAGATTAATGGCACTGAAAACCAGTAGATAACCAGGCACTTCAGGCTGGGAATGGCTGTTGTTTTGTCCTTGCCGTTGCAGCGATCTTGGTATCGATCAGATCTTTGCTGTCCAAATGAGACCATTTTAGAACAAAGGGAGGTGAGGAGCGGCTCTGGCAGATGGCAAACCCTGGAGCTTTAGCTGCTAATTGACACTGATTTCAGAAATTGAAGCTTGGTAAGAACTTGGAGGCGATATGTAGCTTTGGTTCTTTACAGTGAAGCTTCTCCTTGACTTAGTCGATTCTGATTAATACTCTGTCTCTTGTCCAAATACTATGATGAGAAATCATCATAAGAACGACCTAAATTGGGTCATGCACTTCAAAGGCACCCAATCTTGGACAGAAAGCAGCAGTTGTTCTGTGCCAGTAACCCTAGTCAATACATTTTATAGAGAGAACATGAGAAATAACTTGCAGATGAAATTTAGAAGTAGGTGGACACTGTATAATTAGAGCTGGGTTTTGGCCAGGAGCACACCTACTGCTTCTGGAACCATGCCACAGAAGATAATTCGCAGTCGCTGCCTTCTGGGTTTGCATATTGCTCAAAAAAAAAGACTCTTTAGAGCTCCTCGTGTGCCTTTCTGCAGACTCCTCTTGCCTTTACCTAGCAAGGTGTCCACCTGAGTAATGGGCAGATCTAGGCTGGAGTATTCAAGCGTGTGATGTTATGATTATTAATATTGTTCTTTAACTTAGGATGTTCTGGGGTTGCATTTCCTACTGAGAGGGAGAAGTTGTTTTAAATACACAGACGTGTGATAAGCTGCAGTATTGAAAACATTTTAATTAGATGTCATTGTGAAACAGCTAAAAAAAAAATGTCGATGCAGGCTGTGTGTTATGGTTATGGCAAGCTCTGCTGGGTGCCTTTTTTTGCTGGTGGTGACCAGGAATTGGTGTTCCTGGTGCCGTTGGTCTCTCTTGGACACCTCGGTCACGTTCACAACTGCAGAATTAGATTAGCTGTGTGGGAAATGCCAAGGCTGGGCTTTTAACTTACTGGATGTTTTTGGGGAGAGCACGGGAAGGATGCCTGCCTGGTGACACCGTGGTGAGCAGCAGGGCACATCTGCAGGCTACCTGCAGTTTGGGGTTTTTGTAGAATTATAGAAGGGACCTTAAAGATCATCTAGTTCCAACCCTCCTGCCACAGTCAGGGACACCTTCCACTAGACCACATTGTTCCAAGCCACATCCAACCTGGCCTTCAGCGCTTCGAGGGACGGAGCACCCACAGCCTCTTTGGACAACCTGTTTCAGTGCCTCACCACCTTCACAGAAGTGAAGAACTTCTTCCTCATATCTAATCTAAATCTACCCTCTTTCAGTTTGAAGCCATTAGCCCTTGTCGCAGTGTTACATGCCCTTCCAAAAACATCCCTCTCCAGCTTTCCCGTAGGCCTCCTTTCAGCACTGAAAGGGCTGATTTAAAGAAATGCTTGTTTCTGCACGGAGGACAATGTGGGGCTGAGAACAGCCACGTGAGAGAAACGTGAAAATCCAGGTAGCCCAGTAGTCTCTGACAGCAGCTGCCAGTAGAAGGCTGGGAAGAGCATGAAGAGACGAGTGCAGCACCCAGAGATGGTCTGAAGAAGGCTCTTATCTAGCTGGGGAAAGGATTTGGCATCAAACTGAGAGCACTAAGGAGAGAGGCTGGTAGTAGCTGCCTTTGGATGAGGAGAGGTCACTAGTGAAGCTCTTCAGAAGGCAGAGAGATGGTGGACCAGCAGTGACCTTCTCGTGAGCCTGGTGCCCAGCACACGGGTCCGTGGGTAACACATCCTGGGAAAAGGGGGTCAGCAGGGATGGTGGTGACAAAAGGGGTGAGACCACCGTACAGGAGAGGTGGGTTTACCCTTGGGTGGTGAAGAAGCAGAGGTAGCACTGGGTGTGTAACTTCATTTCGTGCTGCTGGGGCCTTAAACCTGCAATTTTCTGCTGCAAGTGGGAGATGGCAGAGCCGGTGCCTCAGGATGAATCGAGGGAATTTCTTCCCTTTAAAAAAAAATATTCAGGTAGCATTAATGCTGTTTACAAGGCCTTCCTGCCATCCTCTCAGCCCATAGTTTATGCAGAGCCAGTCACCCACGTTTGAGAAAGATGGATTCCCACTGGCATGGGGCCAGGGACGATGAGGGAACAGGCTATTTTCTGAGCAGAGACTGAAAGCTGAGATAGGTCCTGAACAAAATGAAGTCAGGGAACGGGGCTGGCTGTAAACACGGAAGGAAGGAGCTGGTTTAGATAAAAGTACAGTCACAAGAAGAACCGTGCGCGCAGCAGCTGTAAATAAGCCAAGCTGAAGCCAAAGGGTTGTGAAATAGCTCTGGAAGGGCGAAGTGCAGTAAGGAAAATGATGGAGAGAGTTTGTTTTGGCAGCAGCAGAGGAGTGGACTTGGTGCTCCTGGGATATCTTCTCCAGTCCTGGGTCCCCAGGCTGCTCGTGCTTTCCTAGCTGGGTGGTTCTGGGAAGTTCTGGCTGTGGTCACATCCAGGTGCTTTTGGGGCTTAAAGTAGCATGTTGTGCTTCCCAGGTGCCTTTCCTTTGAGGATTCCCTGCATCTGTGTAGGCTTTACCTTTCCCTTTATGGATAGAGAAGGGAAATAATTGCCTGAAGCCTCTGAGCAAGATGCTGGCTCAGTGCTGAAGGCACTTGGCTGTCTTTGCTTCCCTTCTCCAGCAGTTTGAAGTAAATGCCCTTGAACCTGCACCGAGGAGGCTTTGATGCCTCTGACTTTTGCTGCTTCAACCAGGAAGTGCAGGGATGAAAAATAACTTGATGTTAACCAGCCCCTAAATGTACTTTAGATTTACTGCATGTCTCTGCTTGAGAGGTGAAAGCTCAGTTTGTGTTTTTAATCTCTGTACCCCTTCAGGTTTGAAAGCTTTATTTTGGTGTGGAATTCCAGCTTGGAAAAATGAAAAAAAAAAAACCAAAAAAAAACCCAGTTAGGTTCTGCTTGCCATTCAGCATGCCTGGAAAATTACTTTTTTTTTTTTCTCCCCCCCTTTTTTTTTTTTCATGATGTAAAATGTACCTACAGGTTTTGGTTTGGTTTTGTTTTTTCTTTTTAAGCCTAAACCCCTTTAATTTGTACAATATGAATATGTACAATATGAATATTTGTACAATATGGCCATGCTGGCCAGCATGGACTTTGTCGAGGCCGGTGTGGAAGCTGTTGGTGTATGACAGGGACAAGCTGCTGACTCAGGTGAAGGTGACACCTCAGAAGGGAGGCAAGGTTTGGGTGGCCGGAGGTGCCAGAGGAACACCCACCAGGCTCCTCAAGCAGCAGGTCTGAGAAGGTTCCTGGCTCTCAATCCATGGTGATTTAGTTTCCCATCTTGCTTTTCAGAGGAATGGTTTTCCAAAGGCTGGCACGTTTCGTTGCTTGGGAATGATGAGCTCTGAACTCTGCCTCTCAGGGTAACCTGGAGTTTAATAACCAGCAGGAATTTACCTGCACTGAAATTCCTGGGCAGCAATTTAATCCCTGGATGCTGCTTTGAAAAGTGCACTTTGCAGCAAACTGTGGGTTTATTGGCTCTTATGTGTGTGCTAATTTTCATGCTTTTGCAACATTTCACCAAAATATTTGTGTGCGCTTTTGCAACATTTCACCAAAATATTTGTGTGTGCTTTTGCAACATCTCACCAAAACAAACTTGGAAGAGCTGCTAAACAGAGTCACTGATTTCCAGTGCCAGCTATGACACTGCACAGAAACAAGCAGGTCTGTGTTCAAATGTATAGCTACCAACAAAATGTCAGGATACAAAAAGAAAAGATCCAGGAAAAAAAAAAAGGCCATGCACAAGATGATCAGGTGTTGACACAGAGGGAATTTTGGATGTGCTGGTGGTGTCTGCTACCCTGGAAAAAGTACCAGTGAGGCTTTTGTAACTGGGAATAATTTAAGGTGAAGTTTAACTTGGAAACTTTCTTTATTTGGCTAGAACTACAAGGTGTGACAGCTCCCCAGCTTTAGGTGCTGCTCCCCAGCTTTAGGTGCTGCTCCCCAGCTTTAGGTGCTGCTCCCCAGCTTTAGGTGTTGAACCAGATCAATGTGACTGTAGTTTTTCCTGTTATCAGGAGACTGGGACCAAGTTTCTCTTATTTAAACCCACCATAAGATGGTCAAGTACTTTTTAGTTTTGGCTGAAGACTTCTTTTGAAGACAGAATAGACATCCTAGGATGCCAATTGGTTCTTCTTCTGGAGGCACAAAGCTCTTTTGATCTTGTTCTGATTTTGAGTTCCTGAAGTCTGACTTGAGAGCCAAAGTTGTCCTCCTATAGACGTATATATTTTTAAGAAGGTGTCTGTGCTGTGCCTTCCCTCCTCCCATCTGCTGCTGCCCCTTGGATGCTGGGCTGGAGACCTGCCTTGTGGACATGCTGCTCACATTGTGGCAGGGACAGCTCAAATGTTTGAGCATTCTACCAGCTCAGTGTGACCTTGAACATCCCCTTGCACCTGACCAAGGAGGTGATGGGAAGCAGGATGCAGTCAGAGGGTGACACCCAAGCTGGGGGTGCCTGGGGCTCCTCTGCTCTGTGGGGCTTCCTCCAACTGGGCTTCTGCTGGGGCAAAAGGCCAGCAGTGATGCCCAGTGACTTTCACTGTGGTTGCTCCTGAAGCCAAACCTTCGTTCTTGGCATCGACTTGGGGGTACAAGGAGTATCTCCATGAGAACGTGCTCTTCCTCACCCTGCTCCTCTCTCGCTCTGAACTGAGTGATGCTCGGTGGGCCCGGTCCAGGCTGTTATCTGGTGCAGTGCTTATCAGCTCACTTAAGCCTTAGCTGGGGGATGCTGAGAACAGAAGCCCTGAGTGGGCGCGGGCTGGATGCTTGCCTTAATTTCTGTGTGGTGAATCAAAGTCACGCCTTCCTTGACAACCACCAAGGCAGTCTTTGCTTCTGCTTGACTAGTCTCCTGCAAATGCCGGTTTATTAATAGTGCATCCTTATTTTTTCCCCTTTTCCCAGCGTTCCCAATGTGCTTTGTCACTCCCATCGGCACAGCGGCAGCGATAAAAACAAAAGCGAGATGATTTTCAAACTGTAAATTTCCTTTCTGGGAAGATGACAAGTACTCTTGCAGGCCAGGGTTTCTGGAGCCAGGTTATAGAGTTTCTATTTTGGAGCCAAACCGGCAGATTTAGAGTCAGGCTGCCACACCGTGAGTCTCGGGGCAGAACCTGCCGGTGCTATTCGACCCCGCACCATCTCTAGAATTTCATCTTGTCCTTTTAACGGGTCAATAGCGCAGATAAGAGAGCTGCAAAACCAGAAGTTGAAAATAAATATGTTCTGGTTCCCCCCCTTTTTTTTTTCTTTTTCTTTTTTTTTTTTTTTTTCTCGCCTATTCAAGTAGAAAACGAACTCCTCCTCCCCGGGCCCCACACGGCAGGTGCGTGGGTGGGTGCCTCCGTGCCCGTTGTGCTGGGGCCTG
>WTSP01007449.1:7212-19242 GCA_025331215.1 Actenoides lindsayi | reverse complement strand
TCCTGACGCGTGGGGGGCCTCGGGCCGGGGGGTCCGGAAGGTCTCCCGGTGTGGCCTTTTGTTTTTTTTTTGTTGTGGTTCTAGCTTTTTTTTTTTTTTTTTTTTTTTTTTTTTTTTTTAAATTTAATATGTGGCAGTGCTCCTCGGGCTCCCTGCCGTGTGACTTGGCAAGGGCAGCCCGGTGAAGTCAAGGGGTGGTGTTCACACGGAGGCATCTGCTCCAGTGGTGGCCATCCTTCAAACAAAGGGAGGTGCTGAAAATGTCCGTCCTTGCCTCCTGATCTTGAGCAGAACTGGGGCATGCTGAACGTACGAACACACGTGCACACACAGCGCGTATGAGCGGGTACGCCCGTGCCTGTGCTGTCAGGCCGGCCAAAGACTTCCGTTGGTGCCTTCTGCTCATGTTGGACCAAGGTTGCTTGAAGTAGCTTCTACATAATCTTAAGAGTTGGGAGGTTTCAGGGGGATGGTTTCCTGTTGGCTTTCTGCCCTCTGAGTCCTGAATGCTTCAAGAAAGGAGGATTAACTCTTCCAGGGCTCAAAATGCATGTTCTACACACACAGCCTTTTGCAGCACTGGCCTCTTAAAAATAATGGGCCTCTTTAGCAAATCCCTAACTGGGCAAACCTAAGGGTGATGACTAAAGGGAGGAAGGAGAGCGGGCAAAGCAGGAACACTCGAAACAATTGGCAATGGCTCTTTTTCCCTTCTCCCATTTACTTTGTGCTTTACAGCATTGGCTCACTGGTGAGCAGGAAGCATGCAAGCAAACCTGTGCCAGTGCCCTTGTCTGTAACAAGAAAGCCCAGAAGATGGAAAGCTTTGGCCTACAAAGTGCCAACCATCAGTGCAGCTCATGCTAAGGAATTGCTCAAAGGACATGTTTACCTTTCACCAAATGAGCAGTCCCACTTGCTTTGGAAGGATACAGTTCTCAAAGGGGGGTATCTCCCTCTGTAGCAGCCCCGCAGCTCGCAGTGCCCCAAACGTGCTGCACGTTTGCAGCCTAAACTGAGCGTCTGCCCGTAGTGATCTTGTGGTATCACATGCAGCTGCAGCAGTGGCTCAGTCCTCCTCAGCATCCCTGATATGGGAAAAGGAACTAGGACAAGATGAATGCCGAAATGAATGTGCCTGTGGGTGTTTGTGCACTGGGGAAGAAGGTGTGAGAAGGAGTGTTGGGAGGGCTGGCTGAGGGCAACAAATTTATGAGGGACTGAGTGAGATGATCAGCTTTACTTGCTGTGCTGTAGACACCAGGCAATTCATCCTGATCAACTCTTTGAATTAAATAGTTATATATTCTATATGAACCACTAAAAAAATCTTGAACATGTATGTTATTGATTGATTGAGGAATATTTATCTTAAACTAGCAAAGGATATTTTTGCCATTAGGTAGAGAAGGTGTATTTGTCTCTGACTCCTGAGATCTATACAAAGCCTCCTTATTTTCAGGTGATCGAAGAGATACATTTTAAGTTCTTCCAAACTTAATTTGATTAGAACTGGTGAATAGCTGTGGTTTGGGGTTTTTAAATAAAAATTGTAATTGTAGAAATGAAAGATCGATGGTGTAGTTTGGAATATCTGGAGCTGCCTGAACAAAAAGCAGAGATGCTCTCACTGCTCTTTAAGAAAAGTCTTGCCGTCTTCTTGTAAAGTTTCTGGGAAATACTGTGTTAATGCCTAACATGATCATGCTGATTTTATTTTATTTTTTTCTTTTGGTGTTTCTGGGGAAAAGGAATTGGAGTTCATATAATAATTTGCCCACCATATGCTTCTGACCCTGCCAGCTATGGGCCACAGGTAAGACATTAGCAACAGTGATTCAGGGTGAGTTTCCAGGTGATACACAGCCGAGTAATTTTCACCAGTCCTTATTTCTAACCATAATACACTACACCAGCAATGAAAACTGCAGCTAGTTTTTAAAAGCTTCAAAAATTGCTGACTGACTCAGGAGAATAATGAATAACTGCATGGATGTGCACACTTGAAATAGGCAGGTTTGTATTTTTGTGATACTTTTACCTTGTTAATTGCATTTTTTTCCAACATTAATTCCCCGACTTTAAGTGAAAGGTACTAGCCTGTGTGAAAACTCTGAGGACTGTACTGATTTGGAATCAATTACTTGTAAGTTAAATAATAATTAATTTGCAAATGTTGGTATCAGATGCCTTAGTGTAGGGCCAAAGTAGGACATACAAGTAGAGAAAGTATGTGGGGCTGGGTGCTGGGGGTATTGAACATGTATTGCTAAGTTTAATATTTCCTTGAGACTTTTAATCACATTTTAAAGTCACATGTTAATTGCAAGTTTTAATTATATGATTTTTACTCCAAAAGTTTCAGTTGAAAGAAGTTTCACTTTAAAGCCTATTTTAAAATAGCATCATGTGGATAACAACCTTTGAGTCACTGATAAGAACCGATAAGGAATTCATCTGGCTTTGGGATCTTAATAGGTACCTTCCTGCTCATACCCACATGAACTGCAGCTGTGTGGATCATTCCCCACGATCCTTCAGGTGCATTTGATTTTCTGCTACTCTAATGGGACTACTGGTCTATTTAAATACCTCACGAGCTGTTCAAGCCTCTGGCAAAGCCGGTATTTTCAGTCCTTTTGACTTCTGCTGGTGCTTTTTGCACATGAGGTGGCTGGCACCCTAATAGATTGGGCCCCGGGCTCTCCTAAGTCTGTTGCCTCAGTTGACTGCAGTGGGTCTGCCATTAAGAGATCCGTGGATAATATAATGCTTTAGCATTGTGGATAAATAGCGGCTTTTGTGTGTTTGACTTCTTAAATCTTCTTGGAGAGGCACTAATTATTCAATGAAGCTGTTTATCAAAGCTGTCTCTAAACGAGGTCTCACAGACGCATGTTCATCCCTATGAGAAACTTCCTTGTGAGACTTTTAAGGGCTTCCTTCTCTAATCTGCACCTGTAGAAGCATCTTGGTACCTGAAAGTGAACGACCGAGCAGCTCTGTGGGGTTGTGCACATTACCTGGTACATCATGTCAGCGACTGCTAAGATGACCCGTTCATTCGTCTGGATTTGCTGAGGCGTATTAGAGACCGCCTATGGGAATTTCCTGGAAAGTGGCAAATGAATGCCTGCACTCTAATTCCACCCACTCACCACCATTTTGTTTGCAGGGCACATGAACAGAAGAGCCAAATTTGCTTTTCGTGTACACAAGGTGACGTAACTTGTCCCTGCGCAGAGGACGCTGAACTAGGCAACTGTTACCATTTTCTTGTCATTAGTCACATAGATCCTATGATGAATTCTGGTAAATTTAGCTCAACTTGAGGTAAACAGGAAAAAATAAAAGGGAGTGGAATAAAAGGTAACCTCTGTGTGATAGTTTGTCTTCTGCACTCTTAGTTTGTATACTCCCATTTGCAGTCTAAGGTCACTCCAAGGACTGTGTTTATGAAACGTGTTCACAGAAGCTGGTCATCAGCAACAGTAGAGAGTGGATTCACACAAGGTTGACCAGAACACAGTAATCATTATCTACTTGTTCTTGTCAATAGTTGGCTTTTAAATGCACGTCTTTTATTTTTTAATATACTTAAACTTTTTATACTAAAATCACTCTTTCAATGTCAAAGTAATGCCTGGAATTATTAGAATATTTTGATATTTGATTCAGCGTTTAGTATTCTCATGCAGTAACTTTTTAAACTCTTCCTACAACAAACACTCAGCTTTATATATATTACAATGGTTTGTTTTATGCATAGTTAATAATAAGGCAGGTCTAGAGAATGCATTGCATGAAAGTAAAGACAAATCTGGTGGAGCATTGTTGTGCACACAAAAAAAAGTATGGTGGGTCAGTAGATACATCTGCAATAAACAGAAACAGTTTGTGCGCTACAGTCACAGACCACAGTCAGCTCATGTAATGATTTAATACACAGATGAAATGAAGGTAACTGGAAGAAAATGGTTTAATCTCTTTAGGGTGCAGTGAAGGCTAAATTCTAAAATCCTAACTCAATTGTATCTGAGGAAAAATATCAGAATTGACAGCATCGTACATAATCAACTCATGCTTTGAAAGAGTCCTGAAAATGGTACATACAACTTATTTTCCATGTAGGTTACTTGCTGGTAACTAGCTAGTGGCCAAACTTCTGAAATTACCTAAAAGGTTTTTCTAGGTCTAAGATATAATCTGTTCCATATTTTACACAGAAATTACTTTAACTGCTGCATAACTATGAGTGCATCTTGTGTATATGTTTAATCCAATTCATGAAGAGGGTAGTACAGTATCTGGGCAGAAGGGTAATGATCAAAGTCCATAAAGAGAAGGCATCGTTGCAGGACCCTACAACTGCACCCACCAAAGTCAGTGACAGATCTCCCAGAGCTCTCACGGATATGGGATCAGTTTTCTAAAAATACAGTAATGCAAATAAACAAGAGTAAAAATAATAACGCAAAGGGGGAAGAGTAAACAGTTGGAAAAACAAACTGTTCCACGGCCTCTGCGGATGAAATTCATGTTTTTCTGAAGTTTTCATGCTAACTTTTTGTTCTTCACTGCAGCTGATAACCATCTCTCTGATGTTTTGTGCAAGAGTAATTTTATGTTAGTTTTGGTGCCAGTTTTAACCCGAGAATACCTTGCCTGAAGTTGGAATCCGTGGCTGTTTTATAATGTCTATCATGTTTTTACATGTTCAGCAGCAGTGCTAGTGAACGTATGATACATAGGGGGTGTGCTGATTTTATGTTTAGCTGCAGCACATAGAATGCTTAGGTTTCAAAATGAAGGTGGCAAAAACTAGATTAATGAGGCCTGAATAAACAGTTGCTAATGGATTAAATTAGAATAAATACTCAATGTATACTTTTTTTTTCCTGAAAAAAAAATTTCATTGTGTTGTCTGTTAGAGAAATTTCTTAGCCTAGAAGGAACAGATGCTGAAGAAAGATATTTGATAACCTATAATTGTTATCTCTTGAATGAGTGTAGATTTGGGCAGCTACTAATCTTCTAGTCATGAATCATGGCAGAGTATTTAAGTTACCCCTGTGGACAAAATCTTAATCTTTCCTTATAACAAAACGTACAAACAGTTTTTGCTTACTGTGTATTAGGAAACGACTTAAATAATGCACCAAACACCCATTTAGCATGTGGCTTGATCCATTAATACATAAAATAAGAAAACATAAAAATCCAAAGTATGGATTTAATATTTCATATTTCCAGTAGGAAACTGAAATCTGTATTTACATGCCACTAATGATACAGGTCTGAACAACAGTGTAAAGGATGCCAATAGCAACCCCACAATCCTGTATCTGACAGCCCCTCTGTAAGATAAACCTTTTTTGGCTCACTACCTCATTAACTGTTATTATCTAGGCAGAGGTTTTACTCCTGTGTTCATCATGATGCGTAAAACTAATAAACGTCCCGCTTGTCCTGTTCTTATGCACTTTATCTGCTTGCATTTCTTTTAGCTCCACAAGTTAACAGTTGTATTAATTTCTGTTTGCAGCAAATCTAACAGAAGACAGAGAAGGGGTAAATACTGGAATGACCAAAATGCAGTTCCTGTCAGGTAAGTTTTCTGACTGCTTAAAATGTTTCAACGTATGAAAAAAAAATTTATTCTGAATCCTGGCTTGATTACTGGTGAGTTTGTGTCAGACTTTAGGAGTACTTGGTTCCTCTGGTCAGTCATTAGGGGCCAAACCTTGATCCAAGTGTTGAGCAGTTTCAGAACCTTTGTGCACCTCTGTTGGGCAGATAGGTGGTATGGCTGAGAACTGTCACATTAGTGTTGGGAGTTGTGCCCTGATGAAAAAAAGGGATCACAGTCGACGTGTGGTGGATCAGGAGAACATGTTAGTTGAAGGTTTGGTGTGGGTGATGTCTGCAGTGACTTCAGGGGTTGCAGAATTGCCCTTTGCAGGAGGAGGGGAGTGGCTTAATGCAATACAAACAAGGACTTTACTGCCAAGAGCATGATTCTCCTGCAGTGATACCAGCCCATCTAAGCAACAGCAAGGTACCATGGCAGGAACCATTCCTCGGTTAAGGAGGAATGAATGTGGCTCTCCCCTGGAGCAGTCTGGAAGAGACTGGTTTAGAGTAAAGTGTGTTTGTTCTCCTGTGCCTCTGTGTGCTAATGCAGCTCCCACAAACTTCATCTGGAGTTACACACTGCAATACACCAGAGATAAATGACATGCCACTTGAAAAGCACTTTCAATCTTTTTTGCCTGTACATTTTTGGAAGGAGTGCTGTGATGCTCTCAGATTGCATATTAAATGTGTCCCAAAATTAAAAGCATTTTGACTGATGATGAGAAAGATTAAATCTGTCATCTAAGAGCTGAGTTTGAGAATACAAGGATAGGGAGCTCTGATAACAAGCAAATTTAATATTATGTTGTTGTTACAAAAATGTACCAACAGTTTCCTGTTTGCCAAAGTCCCATGGGAGCTAACCTGTCCCCCATAGCTTTGCAAGTGTTCATCACTGGCTGCCACTCTGCTCAACATTAATTTATTGTGCTGTTAGGAAAATGTTGTAACCTGTTTTGTGTGCGAGTAGTTAGATGTAGCAAAGATGTGAAAAGAAGTATCTCTCGAAAGGATATTAACTCACATCAGCTTAGTTTGTAGGTGCACTCCTGCACTCCTGCTGGAATTAGCTACTGTATAAGGGAATGTCTTTATGAAAAGAATTAAACTGATTTATCTGATTGGTACCAGAAAATGTTTTGATTATATGATTATGTAGCTATTGCAGACTAGCATGCTTGTATTTATTCTGTGTTACCACAATAATGTGTCTTCTGTGTGTCCTTCATGTATTCTATTTTGGGGGAGGGGAAATGGTTACTGTTCCTGTTGTACTGTTAAGGCCAGATACAAGTATTTTTGGTTAGGGAGAATAAATGGCTGTAACATCATCAGACTTGCATAGATCTGTACAAGCATTCTAAAAATGTACATGTTGTAAACTGGGAGGGAATAATAAGAACATGGAAGACTGTAGCCAGTGGTAAAGAAGCAGATTACTCAGTTGTACGGTGTAAATTGTACTCCCTCTAAAGAAATTAGCTGAGCAGGGTGTAATAATCACAGACTCATTTCTGGGAGTTGAGGAGGAAGAAGTGAAACCAAAGCAGAGCTAGTGCTGCTGTTTTTTAAAACAGGGTGTGAGAGGAATTTGAAGAAAAAGAATGTTTGGGCAATTTTTTTTTTTTAATTTTTTTTTTTTCCTAAAGAAAGAGAAAGGAGGGAAAAAGAGTAACTCAGTTCCTTTAAATTTGTTGTTTGTTTGTTTGTTTGTTTGTTTCTGGAAAAGTGAATAGTTAGATTTTCTGCTCCTTTTTCTAGAAGGAAAAAATCCTCTTGATATGTTAGGAAGTCTTTCCTTGCACATTGCGGAGGACAGCAATAAGGGAGGAATTCCCGAAGGACCCGGGATCCTCCCTCCCAACCAGCCCAGACTTTTCGTGTAGGTTTGTGCAAGAGCGATGACAGTAACAGAAAAGCAGTTCCTGATTTTAGATCCCACTACTAAAGTCTTCATGCGTTTGTAAGTTACAGGAACCATGAGGACAGAATTGGTGAGTGACTCAGAGAGGTTTGGAATGACGAAACAGCTCCCAGAGTGACAACAGGATTGCTCCATCCATCTCTGGGCTTCAGGTTACCCACCAGCTCGGGTTGTAGGACCACCCTACTCCTGGTCTCATTGCAAAGCTCTGGTGCTGCAAAGAAGCCCCCGCGATTCAGACAAAGAAAGATTCTCTCTCAATTTACCTGACATGTTTGTCTTTGTTTCCATGGAGAGGGTTTCAAGACAACCCATACCTGTGATTACAAAGCACCTCATCTGCAAGAACTGCCAGTTGTGTGCCCTTGGATTCCTACCCCAGGTCTTTGCCTGTAGACAGCTCCTCAAGCCGCTAGTCTCTGACCTTGGTGTTCTGATGTATTCTGTCCCTTCTGGATTTCCTCTTAATCCAGGCCGAATACACACTGTTCATGTGTTCTGGTAATCCCGAGTATTAGACCATCTACACCAACAATATTTGTGTTACTAAAAGTTTATTGTAAGTGGTATGGTATGTATTGTAACTCCTGTGACTGAGGCTCAGAGTTCCTGCTGATGTGTTCAGTTGGTAATAACTTTGCCAGTCACCTGGCTGAAGTTTTCCAGGCCACTTGTGTGCATCCACCTTAGACACAGAAACATGCTTATATATCGGAGTTAGGTGATCATGTAGTGTTGTTCACAGGCACTGTCCTATTCTAAGTGCTCGGGGTGGACCTGTGTGTAGGTGAACCATGTCTTCTAAGAAGGGAGGTTGTTTTCTGCAGGACCTCTAACTCATTTGGTCTGGAAGATAGAAGGTATTTGGTAGGTGAGTCAGGATATTGCTAACAGAGAAATGATACTTTAATCATTAAAATCTTTGAACGCTACTCTGGTAAATCCCATGACAGGACTCTGTCCCTGTTGTGGGGTTTATATGTGACATAAAACAAGCCATGCAATCAAATTTATCACAGGTTGTTATTCTGTGTGCCCTCCTCTTTTTCTAGCTTCCTGACTGGAAATTCTGTAACCTAATTTGTGGAAGTTGCAAACAAAATCAGAGAGGACTGCGTATGTAAGTTCTTTGAAAAAAGGAGAAGTCCTAGGCATACCCAATTAACAGAAATCTCTGGTTTTCTTCTGTTCACTGCAGTTCCCTCCTATAAAACAGTTTTTAATCATAGGCAGTGCTGCCCCGTCTCACACAGGAACTGTGTGATTCCTCTGATGAAGTGGAATGCTTTCTTCATGAGATGCCCCAAAAAGCAATAATTCAGCCTTCCAAATGGGCTTTAAATTTATTACAGTAAATAAGACCTGCAACAACGTATTACAGAAAGAGGAAAAGCATGAAAAATGTAAAGCTGCTCATTAAAAGAACATCATCTATCCCCCAAAAGGTGGGCAAGTACTGTACAATTCAGTCCCTAATTGCTATACCAGAATGCTGATGTGTAAGGTGGACAAATTAAAGCTTAGTCCTGTATTTCCTAACTTTTGAGTACTTGACTCATAGAAGTGTAATAATATTATTTTAACATATTCTTTTGTGTACAGCATGCATAAACACTGATAGTATTGCTAATACAAATGCTACTCTTCAGAGGGCCACTTTAGTAGTGGGAGGGCCACTTAAAAGTCCTGGATAAATCCCCATTTTATAAAATCAAAGAAATAATAAACATAAAAGTACCCAAAGAAATAAGCCTGCATATGTATTTTAATCCCTCAGCAGTCTTCCTAAAATACTAAAGGGTGCATCTTCTTAATGAGGTCTAAACATTCAAAATCAAAGCAAAGATCCTAGAGAAAAGTTCAGCAAAAATAAAACCAAAAAGAATTTTCAGCTCAGTTTCAAAAAACAGTGCAATTCAGGACCTTATTTTATACATTTAACAAAATCTCCTTTAAAAACATATGTGGAAGTAAGAAATGATGCAAGAATTTAGGGGGAGTGTCCTATTACACAAAAGTTAAAAAGGCCAGGGGTGAGAAAATGCTTGAAAACGTGTTTATATCAAGAAGAAAATTCTTACCTGACCTGGAAAGTAGCTATTGCAACCTTTTAATACAAGATCAGCACAAATACAAAGACAAAGACAATACAAAGGTTCTGAAGCTGGTTTTGCGTCATATGGCAGGTTTTGAAAAGACAGTGACTTCGTATTTGGTTGGAAACTGGCTTTGGCCAGGTATTACATTTTAGTTGCATAGTAAACAAGTGTACAGTAAAAGTGAACTCTGTGACAAAAGTCTTAAGATGTCCAAATATACAGGTAGTTGTTCAGAACCATAACACATACGCACTGTCAACAGCCTTTGCAGGTAACCAAAGTAACTCACAGGCTTTGCAGGATAATCCACACTGGAAGGGACCTCAGAAGGTCTCCAGTCCTACCTTCTGCACAGAGCAGGGCGAGTTATGAGATCAGACCAGGTTGCTCAGGGCTTTTCTCACTTGGGTCTTGGAAACCTTCAAGGCTGGAAACTGGGAAACCTCCCCAGGCACCCTTGACTTGTCCTCACGATGCAAAGTTTCTCCCAGTATCTAAGCCAGAACTTCTTTTGTTTCAGCCTATGCCCGCTGTATTTCACAAAGCATGTTTTAATTGGATTGCAAGCGTTATACCAGATTTCTTACTGATGACGTTTTAAATAAAGACAACATTTTAGCTGTAGCTGAAGCAGATTGATATTAAAAGCGATTTTAGTGTGGAGTAGTAACTTTTTATGATTAGAATGCTCCCAATTCCAAACAAAATTGTAACACTGAGATAGAAAAAGCCCCAGCTTGATAAAGTATGTTTGTTAGCATCATAAACATAAATGGTGAACAACGCAGGTATTCCCCAATGAGACTGAAACTCGGCAAAATGAATCTAAATAAAAAAAACCTAAACAAGCTCGGATTTGTACGAACTTGTCCTGCACACACCTTCAAGAAATATTATATCCTGCTGTGATCAAAAGGATCCTCTGCAGTTTCCATGTGATACCATCGTTTCATGACTGGCACTTGGTCTTATAGCTCATGGATACAAACTTTGAAGAATATTAACAATATCCCATCTAATGACCCTGTGCTTTTTCGTGTTCTCTGTCTCGGCATGTCTACTTGTTGAGAGGCTTTCTTCTTTCTAACAAGCTTCTCTTGGTACCATTCAAAAGGTTTGTGACGTTGTTAGTTCACAGTGACAGAGACAGACACACCCGGCACTAAAGTGCTGGGTAAATAAATAATGAAAAAAAGGAGCACAGAATGCCTAGGAAGGAGGCATTCCCTCACACTACCAAATGTCCTTTACTCATCCGTCCTCTTAGGCAACGATTCAGGGCTAGAGTAAAGCACATGCAGGACGTGCAGGACAAAGGAGCTCCGTTTGTGGAGTATACGCTTTTTCCAGCATGGATTTCTCAGAGTAAAATCTGTCTTGAGTCAGAACATTCCAGTATTTCAGGCCATTTCTTTATAAAGCTGTAGGGCAAATGATGTCTAAAACACGTAGTAAGGTTTAACCACCTACAACCAGCTGCTGTAGCTCCTATAGTCTTGTTTTAAAGTACACACAAATAGTACAGGACAAAGGGAGCTATGCTTGCAGGATGGATCCCCACTTCAGAGGTAAGACCTAGTGCCAACAGAATCGTGAAGTTTATGTTAAGCATTGCACTGTAACCACATGCCCTGGAATGAATTATTGAGCTTCTTAAATGGTCATGCTAATGTTTTTACTTATGAGTTCTTACCTGTAGAGGTATGGTCTCATAATTACTGTAATTACAAGGCTTATGAGTCTCATCACTCAAATCACCTTGCTCCCTCAAGACATTCTCAAAATTGCTATCTGTCTGATTCCCACACACTAAAAAGGTTATTTTGGAGTAAAGTTTCCTCACTGAAAAAAACCAGCCCAAACAGTCAGAGGAAAGAAATATGCAGCTGTGTCATTCAACCCCCTGCACGCTGACAGGTTTCCTCTCTAACCCTGTGCCATGACGTCCCCCCCATTCGCAGCCGACACCGAAGCCCTTCCTTGCGCAGGCACGCGGCAGCGCGTACGGGCTGTGACAATAAGCGCGGTTAGCGCAGGTCGGCTACGTGACACAGGAAGAACTACTGGTGTCTGAGTTGATGTCAGACAAGAGAAAGTGAGGAAGGAATGTTTATCTGTAGTGGTACACTCTTGATGGCTACAATAACTGCAAGCCGCACTAACGGCTGCACTGGCAAGCGTCCTTAGGATTAACGTTGTCCAATACTTCTTGGTTTTGTTTTGTTTTTTTTCCTTTCCTTTACAATTACAGAATCATAGAATCACAGAGTGGGTGGAGTTGGAAGAGACTTTTGAATGGATTAAAACTAGAGATAGGTCGATTCAGGTTAGACATTAGGAAGAATTTCTTCCCCATGAGGGTGGTGAGAC
>WTSP01007447.1:94991-117005 GCA_025331215.1 Actenoides lindsayi | reverse complement strand
GCAGGGAGCCGGGAGGAGGAGGTGGTGAAACCCAGGAGCAGAACAGCTCGTCCTCACATCACCCTCATAAAACACAGGGGAGAAAGTGCCACTTGCTGGGGCATGGGGTGGGGACTTCAGCCCAATGACAGCCATGGAAATGAGCCTCTGCTACTGTTGGGTTGGAACACGTTGGGTTCCTAATCAGGGACAGCTGGAAGGAGCGGGGCTTGGCAGCCCTGCCCGCTGCTCTCTGCAGCCTCAGCTTTCCCCAGTTTGGCCCACTGGGTCGTAAAGCCGGGATCCCTAATGGTTCCCACATGCAGAGCCGCGCTCGCACGGCATCCCCCCGCCCCCGGCCCCATGGCGGCGGGGGGGACGCGCTGCTCAGCATCGCGGCGGCCTCGAGCAGGAGAACACTGGGCGGCAGCCATCCCCGAAGCATCCGGGGCAGGCAGGGCCGCCCCCGGCCCGGGTTAGGTTTCCACGCCTCGCCTGCCTCTCCGAGCGGGGCCGCAGCCTGAGAAAGCGGGAGGGGCCGCACGCTCACGAAAGCGGCCCGCGCCCTCAGCGCGGCAGCTGCCAAAATTCTTCCTGCCCACGGATGGAAGGGGAAGAGCCTCGTGCTTGTTACCCAGGAGCCCAAACCCTTTTTCCTGTTCCCTTTCCCGCCCCTCCCCATCCCCCCCCCCCCCCCGACGCCTGTCCTATGAAGGATGGAGCGTTGTGCGGGGCCCTGCCCGTGCTGACCAGGGAGGGTTTGCATCCCTGCTCCCGCTCCTCTGACGGGCGCGGGAAAGATTCCTGCAGAGCAGAAGCTACGTTCGCAGTCGTTTTCCTGCTGCTAGGGCCTCAGAACCAGGGCAGCCCCGGGCTGCGGGCTCGGCTTGCAGAGACCTGCAGAAGCAGCTCTGCACGGGGACACCCCACCGTAGAGCCATCAGCCCCTCCGTGCCCTCCCTCCTCCTGCAAGCCCCACTGAAACAAGCGGAGCGGTTCCTTCACTTTCCCATGACCAGATTCCCCTGAAAACAGCAGAAAACACAGGCTGATGGTAATTAATCTGACAAGAAGTCAGGAGACACTGATTAAACGTCTCGTATCACTGGGGATCACGGATAATTGTAAAGATCGACTCCTCTACAGAATTGGCAGAGTCTCAGAGTGCATTGAGACAAGATGGAGACAGAGATAGCCCTGCGTGTTACCTTGGGCTCCACCACAGTCTCACGGTGCTGATCCCCCACCGCTGCCGGAGCGCACACGGACCTATGGGCACCCCCTGTTTTGTTTGTGGGGCTCCCAGTCCTACTGGGATGATGTGCTGGTCATGCTTTGGGCAGCTGCCCCAGGGGAGCGTGAGCACACTGGCACAGTCCTGGAAAGGGGAAAGGCATTTCTAAAAGCTCTTAGCACTGGCCCACCCCATGACCCAGGGAGGTGAACGATCAGGGTGTGGGACAGTGGAGTTATTCAGCTACTGACCTCCTACACTAGTGGTCCCCCATGTTCCAGGTCCCTCTCACTGTGACCCGGAGGGTCTCCCCACTCATCAGATGGGAGCACCTTCCTAAGGCCTCTGGAGGGTCTGTCCACACAGTAATTCAGGCACTTCCACTAATGCCATACATACATATGTATTTTTTTTGTGTGTATATATGGTTTGTAAAACTGCAGCCACAGCACAGCACCGCTGCAGTCAGGTTTCTTTGGGAGTAAGTCAGCAGCCACCAAGTTTCTCTGCCATCCAAGTTCTGCATCACAGATTTCTACAGATGGCCCCGATTAAGCTGATTTCTCCCAGCACCTAAACAGGAGCGAAAACTCTTGGAAGTCATATTATGTGACACATTCTATTGAGCCTCCAGCACCTGCTTCAAGGTAATCCGAGGGAGCTCATAAAAAATCCCCAAGCTGTAATAGTGCAATTCTTGCTGCTTTCAACATCTCCTAGACAGGAGATGCTCTAAAGGCAGACCAGAAGAGTTGGGCTATTTGGCCACCTCTCAAGCAGCACAAGCTTAGAAATGGAAGTAGCAGCGTCCCTGAAGAAGAGCAGACTGCAGATGATGGGGCATTTCTATAATGAACACGAGCAGAATACAATAACCAACCCCCAAAGGAGCATAAAATTGGAAACCTTTGTCAGGAAAAAGATTTTCCAGCAGCATAAGGGAGTTGAATCCTGGAAGACTAGGATGGGAAGGCAGAAAATGTGGAATTCAATGCACTGTTGGAGCTCACTAGAAAGCCCAGAAAGCTTGGAAGAACCACTGCTGTGACTCCAGCACGATCACCAAACTGCAAAGTTCTCACTCCTCATCTCCAACATGCCCAAGACATGCACTCCTTGCAGCTTGAGGCCAGTGATCACCAAGCTGCCAGGTTCATGCACAAGAGAAAGGTTGCCCTTGGGAAATCACCCTGCACCTTCCTGTAGGACCTCAGACCCTGACCTGCCACACACACAGTGCCACCGACCTGCCTGAGCCGATGGCCCTACATCGTGCAACAGAGGCTGCAGCTGGTGGTGAGACAGCTTACCTAGTCATCCTGTTCAGACAAGCAAAGCATCACTCTGCTCCTCGCCCACCTTCGCTCCCCTTTCTCACGTTGCTTTTTGCTGGGGCAAAGACAGGATTTCCATCCTGCTAAAATAACCCAAAGAGCTGTCGTCCAGCTCCCAGCACCACTCACCAAAACACACCTCGTTGGTCATTGGTAAACTCCTGCTAAACTTGTCAGAGGAAAAAATTCTTCCAGATGGGCCTGGAAAGGGAGGACTTGGGAATCTGAGCATTTGGGGTTTTTTTCATACATGCAAAATTGTACAACAAATATAAACACCATCCTACTTTCCAGAGCTGTCCTCAGCCCAGAAGCCTGGTACTGGGGTGGGAGCAATGAGGTGGTTTCAAGGAGCCAGCATCATCCAGTCTCCCACTGGTGCTACAAAGGGATGTTTTTGCTTCACTGAAATAAAACTAGTGGCCAGATTTTTAATTGCCAGCAGATGGCAAAAGGAGCAGCACACCAGCTTCCCAGAGAACATAACTTGTTGCACTGAAGTAATTGGACCAAACAAGTTTGCACTTAGCCACTGTCTCCCCAGCAGTCCAGTGCTTCCAGTCTGCCATTGCCTTCGCAGCCAGGGAGCTCTGGGTCTGTTGCACACATCAACCACCAGGGACAGCCCTCTTCATGTCCCATGCTGTGCCCAAGTGAGAGAGGCATATGTGTCCCACACATACATAATGTCAGCTACCATGACTACAGCATAAATATATTCTCCCAAGACTCAAAGCTAACACAAAATTCTGTAAGGCATGCTGGGGGTCAGAACCCAGACTCCAGATCCACCCTATCTCAGCAAAGCACTCAAGCACATAATGAATTTTGGGCATGTTCCTAATCCTCCAGTAAGCAGAGAGAGCTGCAGCACATACCTCCATCTGGGGCTGCTTTTGCGTTCTGCTTTTCACTGTATTTGATGGTTCAGCATGTTCCCAGGTTCAGGATGGTATGTGATGCTTGAGCCATCACTACAGGAACAAAATCAAGGCTCAGCTGCCTACCTGTGATTTAGCAGATACTCTGCTTTCAGCTGCCCATAGAAGTTACTTTCTGATCATTTTTTTCTGGATGCAGTAGATCTATGAGGTAGACACTTAGTAACCCATCTGCAACTGCACATCATCCTTTCAGGATAAGCTATGAAGACTTTGCAGCCAGCATCCATAACCTCACAACCCATCCCCAGGTCCTGCTGCACCACACAGCTTTGGCTGGGTCTTTTAGGAGGACTTTCCTTTTTTTCTCTTAAATAAAAGCTGAACTTGGACCCGAGATCAGAGGGGTTGTGTTTTAGCTGTGCAATCATTAGGGTTTACTGAGATTAAACAAGCCCTGACAGCAAAAGCAGAGATGTGTCTCTGGGCAAGCCAGCCTGGGCTGCGCTTCAGAGTCTTGAGTGTGGGGATGGCTGTGGCTGGTTTGGGGATGGCTCCTCTCACCACAGCTCTTGATTGCTGCTCGTCAGCCCGGGGATAAGCTAACCTCACTGCAAATGCAGTCAGTGGCATCTTGATCTCCACATTTTTAAGGGCATCTGCTGTTTGGCACCTCCTGGAGCAACCTATTGATTTTCTTTCCTCAGAGCTGCCAGAATTTCTCTTCCTTTCAGATCAGTGTCTGCAAAAGGCAGAAATTGCACTGTCAATGCACCTGAAAGGAAAACTGCAGGTGAAAGGGTTGAGCAGCGCTCCGAGGTGCCAGTGGGTCCTCCATCCCCAGTGGCAGAGGCTGCCAGACAAGCACGTCCATCTCCCCAGGATGCAGGGAAACCTGTTCCCATCCAATCCGTGATTTCTCCCCCCCATCTCAAACACAGAATCAGCATCTCATCTAAAACAGAAATTAAGATCTGCAGAGAGGTTTCTGAATGTCACACTTGAACACCAGAGTGGATTTAGGGGTATCAATGCCATTTTCTTTCCTATTTTATAAAAAAAAAAATTCACAGGGAAAATTACCATGTCACTGAGAGTGAGTGAGAGATGAGACCCCTTCCCTTGAGCATACACCTTCCACTCTTCAATGATACCCTGGGAGAACAAGGGGTATCTGGCCTCTTTTTGCCTCCCCCGGCCCCATGTCCCTGTGCCAGCAGGAGCCACCCTGTGACACAGAGCAGGGGACCACAGTCACCCTTTCAGTGGGCGATCAGAGGAATGGCCTTCCTAGCACAACTCTCTTGTAACATTTGTGCCCAGGCACGTGAGCTCCCTGGGTAGGGATTTAGCCTTGTGCTACCAGCATCACAAGGAGCCAAGAAAACAGCATCTGCTTGGCCATGAAGATGTGAGCACCTGCCTCACTGGGGAGCAGAGGAGGTTGGCAGCACCCAGGTCTGACGGCTGGTAATTACACTCCTCCATTTAAATCACAGGCTAATTTGTTCATGCTGCAGGATAATCAGACAATGTGACCTTAAAGCTGCCTAGAATGCAGAGCAAACCTTCCTGCTGGGCTGGGCTTTCCAAGGCCTTATTGTCTTCTCTTCCTCCCCCCACCTTTCTGGTGCTTTATTGCTTTGGTCATGGGCCAGGCCTCCTCCCCTTGAAGTTTTCTGAGATGGAGAGATCAACCAAATTGAAAAATCAATTAAAACCAGAGGTCAGTGCTGTGCTCCAGGGAGCCAAGTCCTCCAAGGGAGAGCTAAGGTTCAGCCACTGCAGCCAGGAACCTGCAAAACCTGATGACTGCAATTCCCAGAGGCATCTCCAAGCTCATTTCTCTGCAAGGAGCACCAGTGTGGCCACTGCCCTGCTTTCCTCACCCTGACTCAACCTCTCTACCCACTGCCTGGAAAGGAGAGACCATCCACCATCGCATTTCCAATCTGGCAACATCATGCCTAGTGCCCAGGACATTGCTGCCCCTTTCCCACCTCTAGGAACACGGTCCACAAGTGCCCTCACAACACTACTGCCATCAGCTTGCATGGCTTTGATTACAGCCAGGGCAAACCAAGAGACCAGAAGCAGTACAAAATGAGCACAGAAGAGCCATCAGGACCTGCCTGCCCTTGCCGTGCATCCAGCCACTGTCCCAGCTCACTGGGATCTTCTGCTCCCTTACACAGGAGCAAGAAAACAAGAGAGAACCAGCTTTACCCAGTTACACCACAGGTGCTCAGCAGCCTCCCAGTGAGGCATGAAGGTTTTGCTGCTTCTGTTTTTTTGGAAAAGTACAGTGAGAAAGCAGGAAGCTGAGAACTTGCCCAAGGACATGCAGAGTTCAGCATAGATGCTGCCCCACTCCCAGCCCTCCAGCATGACTTTCTCCTCTAAGACCCAGCACAGGAAGGAGTAAGACAAACTCCAATAGAACCTTAGGGAGCCAACACCAATCTGAGCTGAGCACAAAGCAGCTTCCTTCTCTGCCTTACACACTTCACACAGGGTCCTGAAAAGGTCCGAACCCAAACCAGAGGGAACTGCTTTGGTTCATCCCAGTAGGACCCACTTTCTCGTCACAGACAGGTCCACTCTTGGTCCCACCTTCCTGACAATGCCCAAGTGGGGATGGCACAAGGATCACAGTGTCGGTTTGACTCAACTGTCCCCAACGTGTCTGTCCATAAACTGCAGCCACATGGCATTTCCCCAGCTCTTTTCCAGGCCGGCCAGTAGATGGGGATGGAAGAGCAGCCAAGGTCTGTTCCACTGGCAACTGTGTCCCTCCAGCCTGGCTGTGTCCTGATGGTGGTCAGGGCTTGGGTGGCACCGGCTCCTGCACTGGCCATGCTTAGGGCAGGGCAGAGATAGGGGCTCAGATTGGGGCTGTGTGACTTGGAAACAGGGAAAATACCCAAGAGGTTAAGTCCCCATCCTTAGGGCAACAAGTGTTGGTAATAAGCCCTAAAGTAACTCCACCAGCTGTCCCTGGGGTTTGCCTGTCCCCTAATAGTCCAGGGTGGAGAGATCTGTCCTCACCAGGGATGTCCCCTCTGCCTGCTGGGGAGGTTGAAGAACACCAGAGAGCAGGTCCAAGACCTCATCCCACCTGCAGCACCACTACCCAAACTGTACCACCAAACACAGCTCATTATTGGAAAGAGAGCACCAAGAGGCCACCACATGCCCCTGTTCCTGCACGCACTAACTCCTCAGAGCACACTTAATGACCCCACCCCCCACTTCCAGATCTGCTCTTGGTCAGCCAGGACACTGCGAGGAGGGGAGGTAATATAAGAACTCCAGAAACAGCCCAGAGACAGAGACCAAGCTACTCCCTCAAACAGCTCTGCTGGGCTCAGCTCTGCCCTGATGACTGGTGGCCAGTTGTGCTGAATTCCCACCTAGTCATCACCCTCAGGATTTGCCCAGCAGATGAAGGTGGCCAGTGAGTGAGATGGGCAATAAGAAGTGACAGGAGACTTCCCAGCAGAACAAAGGGACACGGGAGTTTCTGTGGGCTGCTGGCATCTTCAACCCGGCACCAGCGCACAAGGCTTCCCCCACCAGGAACTGGGCAGCCAGCTCCCAGCAAACTCCAAAGCTGCCTGCTTTCACCCTCCAAAATAAAGAAACAGGAACGAACAATGAGTGACACTCAGCGCCCTGCCCCTGAGCTTTGCCGTGTCAGGAGCCGTCATTATGTCGATGTGTAATTATACCATTAATTACTGACCATAAAGCTCTAAAGAAAACAGTCCTGAAATGAATATAGCACTGGTGCAAAGTCCTAAGAGATAACTCTCTGGCTGCTAAGGTAATGTAGACTGAGCCACATTTTCTAAACCAAGATTGAATTTGCAATTAGCTCTCCTCGGTGCCTAAGCCCGACAAAAGACCTTCCTGCATTTAATACTGAGAAGGGATGTCTCTGAGCTGCCATCAAATGACAGAGGCTTACAAAAAGCCAACTGGAGCAGAGCGGAGGGACCAGAATCCCAAATGTCTCTTTGGGCTGAGCGAGGCTCTTGTTTGAGTTTGGATTTGCCGCACACTCAATGTACATCTACGAGCAAGCCACTTAATCTGACCCTGGCCCAAAGTTTAGCTGTCTGTCAAATGTTAGAAAAGGTCTTTGTCTCCCTCACAAGGACTCGGAGGTTTAATTACTGGCTGTGCCAAGATGCCCTTAGGTGGAAGCTGCAATGCAAATGCAAAGTATCATTATTAGAGCTTAGCAAATAACTCAAATGTTTTTCTGCAGCAACTCCCTCGAAAAGAAATTAGATTCCTTTCTGGTGCATTTGGGCGTCTTTCCAGGCTCTCTTGTTGTGACACTCGCGAGTGAGCAGAGAACTAAGAATATGAAGGTAATTCACCGAAAGTCAATGCCCAGCTCCTAAACCTGAGCCTTCGCACAGAGCCTCGCTCTTGCCACAGCCCTCGTCCATATGGCTGAGCCCAGCACCCAGAAAGGCTCGTGAAGGGGTTTCACCCAGGCAGGTGTCCTGTTGGCCGCCTGCAGATGGGTCCAGCCCATCAGAACAGGACAGGGTCCCTCGGGGATGCCCCTCCTGCATCAGGTCCAATGTGGGTACCCTGGGACAGCTCCCACTCCAGGCAGTCTCAGGGCCTTGCTGAGCAAGGTGGGCATTAAAGACTAGAGAGACGAGGGGGAGAGGCTTTGCTAAAAATGTTTCCATAGGAAGCCCCACATCCCATCCAGCTCACGCTATGCAAATCCTGATGATTTAAGCCATTTCACACTCGCCTCTGAAAAGTCTGGGATGAACATTTGCATCATAAACATTTTGGGAAGGCTACACTCCAAGGTTGAGTAGCTGCCGTAAAGCTCTGAGAGTTTATGAGGCTCTGACAAAACCTCCAGGCTGTGACCATTCAGTACCTTCCTCAGCACCGCGTGTCGGATGGTCGCTGCCCGAGCCCCATCCCAGGGATGCTCAGGAACGTCACCACAGCCCTGACTTCCCAAACAGTCTCGTGTGAGTGGGAACAGTGCAGAGGAATATTTTCAATTAGCTTTACAGAAAACATTTGCCTGAAACTGGATGCTGTGTGAAACTCCTGAACTCTCCTTTTGCTTTCAGAGCTGGGGGCGAGGGAAAGGGTGGGGGGGGAAATTGGAAGAGCTTTTAATTTTTTTTTGTATCTGAGCTGCACAGCTTCCGAGCACACATGGGTTGACCAGTTAGAGCCAAAGGGTGATTCAGAAGCCAGCAGCTCCTGCTGCACACCACACCCAGGCTGCTCCGTGGGACCAGACCCAGGACACAAAAGCAGAACACCGGGGTGCTCATTCAGGAGCCAACCCACAGTCAGAGGACACTCAGCCCATGCATGTCACACATGGGCCACCACCACGATGCATTACCTTGCTGGGTATTGGTGCAGAGGTGCAGATGCAAAGCCAAGTGCAACAGGAGGAGAGGAGCTGGACCTACCAAATGCCAAACATCTCCTACACGCCAATGCTTTCTTGTTACCCCAAGGCTAAACCTACCAGAGCCCAGCAACACCTTAGAGCCCAGATCCTTCCACTGCTCTCTGATGAACACGTTCCTCATGGTGTCAGTGAGTCAGATCACCCCGACAACCCCAGTCTTGTGAGCGCCTGTCTGGACAAGGACACCTTGCCCTCAGTACTGCCTGTTGCAAATGTGCTCCTCAGCCACCACAGCTTTCCTGTGCCCAGCTACCAACAAGCCCCATAATGCAATTTATTCCATTTAATTATCTTTTCTCTCCCTCTGTGGCTGATTCCTGCACTAAGTCAGGACTCCACAACTTCTCTGGCCCACTGAGCTGGCAGGACAGTCTTATTTCAGCACTTGCCTTTCCCTTTGCATTGGACAGCCTCATTTGCTTCAGTTCCCCAAAAAGGCACCAGCAGCAGCAAGCAGCATTTTGCTAAAACCAGCCAAGGATACCACACAGCACAACTGAACTCCTGTCCCACCATGAACTCCTTTGAAGTTTTTTTTTGTTTGTGCTTTTTTTTTTTTTGAAACACCAGCAATTAGGAAAATGGAAAGAGATTTTATTTAATTTGTTTTTCCTCCTTTGGCTCCCCAGATGCCACCCTGCTTCAGCCTCCACACTGCTCTGCAGGGTCTGAAACATTTGCAGCCCCCACTGCAGAGCAATGACTCTGCTGGGGAGAGAGAAAGACAGATGGGGGGGGGAGTTTTCATCTGCAGCTGACGACTCTGTCTGCAACACTTGGGACTACTCGGGTGTGATTTTCTTACTAGTATTGAGCTTCTATCCTCTTGCTACGAGCTCCACACACCGCTTTTCTCTTTGGTGTTCCCAATGCACGTCTGGTCCTCTGCCTGCAGATGTCCTGATGCTTGTGTGGCCCATGCCTGTGCTCTCAGCTGAGCCACAGCCTTTGCAAATCCCTCATGGCCTAGGCAGATGGTTTCTAAAATGATGTATCTGCCACGCAGACTGTGACGATGTGAAAAAGTAAGAGCATTTATAATTAAAGAAACCCACTGCAAATTAGTTAACAGCACAAGCTCGCACCAAGGCCAAAACAGTCTGAAGTCATTCAGCCAAGCCACACACAAGCCATGACAAGTCAAAAAAAAAAAAAAAGTCAAGTTAATAAAATATCCTTGAAATGAAACACAGGTCATATACTTGATGTGCATATTTATAAAAGCCTAGCCTAACCCAGCCAAACCTTCCAGAAAAAAAATAGACCTTACTGGTCTTTGATCCTGCCTGTGCTGCCTCAGGGAATATCAGTTTGCCTTCAGCAGAATTAGATGGGATTAAAAGTCACCTTAAAAGAAGCAAGATCTGCACTGGGTAGTTAAGTGACCGAGGCTTGTCTCTGTGAAGCCGCACAATGCTGACCATGCACAGCCTGCACCATGGAGTAGCTGCTGGGCACATGACCACAGCATTTCCAGGGCAGTCAGAATTTATGCCCTCACAGGGGTCCTGGCTGAGGTCTGGGCTGTTCATAGAGTCACAGACTGGTTTGGGTTGCAAGGGATCTTAAAAAATCACCTAGTTACAACTCCCCTGCCGTGGACAGGGACATCTTCAACAGGGGCAGGTTGCTCAGAGTCCCATCCAACCTGGCCTTGAACACTTCCAGGGATGGGGCATCTACAACCTCTGTGGGCAAACTGTCCCAGTGTCTCACCATCCTAGATGCCCTATTGCAGCACCTCCAAATCCAGCGTTAAAATGCATGATTTTAGATGTTAGAGACACAGAGCTCCTCTGCCTCCCAGAGTCCAGTTCAATCTGCTCAAGTCCAGCTTAGAGCCTCATGGTAAAACATGAGACCTTGTGGTAACTTGTTTGTCCAGCGCTGGATACTGAGGTTCCTGCAAAAATTCCCCATCTCCTACCTTAAGGTTAAGAAATCCCCCTTGCACCAGCAATAGGAAATGATGCTGAGGAACATCCCTGGGACTTCACACCAGGATCGATGCTGTGGAAAGGGGAAGGCAACTGCCTCCTGGATCAGATTATCCCCCACTGCTGCTAAAACCACACTCACACAATGCTACAAGCCTTGATTTCCCCCAAAACTCAGCCCAGGCCTGGCTGAGCAAGGCACCTTCCCTGTCTTATGCCTCCTCCCCAAGAGTCCTGAGGAGTGACACGAGCTGCAAAGCTCCCCCCGTGTCAGAGCACCTGGGTAGCTATAAACACTGCAAGTTGTCAGCAAGCTCCCTCCCAGCAAAGTGAGGGATTTGGCAGGGCGGGTGTGAAAGCCCGTGTTGCAGGCTGGGAGATTAACGGCTTCACCCGGACTGAAGGTCTGGGGGGGTGGAAAGCCTCTGAGTTGTCAGGGCTTGGAAGTACAAGATGCTCCTCTGCAATACCAGGGCTGAGATTTGCTTCCTCTGTTTGCAGATATAAATACTTGTGCAAACACATGGAAAACCGCTCATATTATCCACCCAAAAAATTGCCCAGGAAGTGGTTCCAGAGATTATCATCTTGGCTACAGGGTAGAAGGAAAACATGGTTTCATGCCAACAAGACCAGTGGTCTCAATGTGTTGAGGTCAAGCAGTGGGAATTAAAAAGGAAGGACAATTAAGATAAAAAAGCAATAGTTATAATAAAACCTCTTCTCTAGACCAGGTCCTGCATGGGGGAGCCGTCTTAAGCCCCTCCTCATTTTAAGAATCAGGATTAGCAAACACCGTTGCTGCAGAGCTCTGCAAGAACCAAAGTGGAGGCACCAAGCCCCAGCCCAGTTTCCCAGTTTGGCCAGTGCACATCCCCTGGTCAGAGCTGGTGTGATATCGCTGCCTTCTTGCGGCTGCCTGAGCAGCGGTCCCTACTCCGAGCATCCTGTCGTGTTTCCTACAAGAGCCAAGTCACACGAACTGGGTGATAACCAGCTGCCAGGTTATACACAAGGAATATTTCACTGTACCAAACACTGTCTGAAAGGCTTTGCACCCCTGCAGGTAAGGTCTGCTGGTGGGATTCAGGCTCTGATTCTCCTTCTGCCTTTGAAATCCTTCCCTTGCCATCCAGAGTCCCTGGGTGAGTCAGGGCCCGCACTTGGGATGATGAAAACAATCCTTCATCCCTCTGGCAGACGCCTTTGCACTCTGGAGACAGCCGATTGCATGCTGTCACCACACAAATATGCAATATTCTCGCCCTCTTGGCTGCGGACAGAAGGAGAAGTGAGCAAGTCTGACTGAGGCTCAGAAACCAGAAGGTAAATCCAGGGTGGTGAGCACACACGGCCACCAGCCCGCACGCTCCTCAGCCCGTGCGCACATGTGCGCTTGGGGACACGAGGCCATCCATGGGTTTCCTGAATTTGTGCTCAGCAGGACAGTTGTCCAGTTCAGATCTATGCTCTGCTCTATCATCTTTTCCATCCTCTCCTCTCCTCTTTCATTCTCCATTTTAATGTATTACCCATTTTTATATATTAAAGCATAAGCTTTAAGCCCTTCCATGTGCAGTCTAACCCACATCCATCCCTCGGTCCCTGCTCAGGCCTGGGGCTGGCACGCTGCAGAACAAAACACCAGCTCCAGCTTTCCTCACCAAGGAGAGAAGAGTAATAGGACACTGCAGAGAGGGCATCAGACTTCTCACCTTCCCAGACCTGACCAAAGACAGTGGTGACCCCAAGCCATTGGGGCAGGAAGGAGTCTGGAGTGGTAAAACCATCCATAGCAAGGCTCAGGGCACCAAGTGCTAGTGCCACCTGGTAACAAAGGACCTGTGAGGCTAAGCCAGGGTCCAACTAGGACCCAGCCAGAGCAGTAGTCAAGGGACACTGCGACACTGCAGCCACCTTCTCCTCAAGGATGGCAGCTCGGGTACTCAGGTATTTGGAGAGCGTTGCAAAGGCAGGGAAGACCAGTGACAGACTGCAGGGCTGCAGCTCAGTCTTGCTGCCCAGCACACCGCAGGGATAAGCTAACGCACGTGTGGAGACTCCTCCACCCAAACCAGGACTTTCATCAGGCTCAAGTCCTGGTTTTGCAGCCACAGCAGCAGGCTAGAAGGAAAGTAGGGATGTGCCTGTAGTTACACGAGAAGTTTGTGGAGAGGAAACAAGCCCAGTTTTTCCAAGTCCTTGATTAGCCTCCCAGTAATGGGACACACGGTATTTCCTCTGCAAGCTGCAGAGATGCTCAGAAGCGGGAGGTGCCAGGTCTCTCCCCACAAGGTCAGGGGAACACCAGAGGAGGCAAATGCCTCCCCCTGCTTTCCCACCTCTCCTTCTGGAGCACAGGGAACCGTGGGCAGGGGGCTGCCCCACTGCACCCCCAGGGCCCCGCAAAGCCCCGTCCTGAGTCATGGAGTGCTCCAGCCCCAGTGCATTATAGCAGGATGAATCACTCGCTGACCTCTGCCTTCTGCAGTGTTCGGTTTCTAATTTTATGGGCTGTATCAACGGGGTTATTGAATCCAGATGTCTGCAAAATGCAACTGCAGCACACAGAAACCCACAAGGATGGGAGTTGGTGGCAAGGACCAGGGCATGTGGTTCATTTTTCCTAAGCAAAGCCTGGCTTAGGAGGGTGAGGAAAGCATCTCATCACCCCTGCCTGCCCAGGGCTCTGCAGGAGCACGTGAGAAGCTGTGATCTCCACAGGCCATCTCACATTTCTCTCAAGAGCTGCTTCTTGCACTCCCTTTTTCTGAAAGCATCTTTACCCCAAGGCAGCAGCTGCACAGTTGCCCATGCTTAGATGGGTCCCATCTCGGACAGCTTTGGGAGATGCTGCAGAAACATGGGTCCTAGGTAGCCTTGGTGGGGACACCGGCACTGCTGCATGAAGAGCAGTCTGGATCGAAGCTTCAGCTTTCCCAAACCAACCTCTTCAGCACACATCAGTCATGGCACGAGCCAGTCTGTGGCAGCAACACCTGACAGCCGTCTGCAGTGGGCATCTGGTCTGCATAAAGCACAGCTGGCTCTGAAACAACAGGAGCGGGTTTGTGCCGGCAAGGCATGAAGTAAAAAAGATCAAGAATGTCCAGACCTTGTCTAAACTTCAAACAGAAACCTGCTGAGTGATCTGCCTTCAATGGGGCCATCACCCCATGATGGGTAACCCGTGGCATTGCCTGAGCATGCGGGTGGTTCCTGACCATTGATACAAGGTGGGGTCAGAGGCACCAGGGGATGGAAAGGATTTTTTTTTTAGATTTTTTTTTGTGTATGGATGCACACTGCCTAAAGGGATGCTGCCTGGGCCTTTCCATCACCAGCTACTTTCTGCAGAAGTGAAGACCCCAATACTTGGTATGAGAATGAGCCTGGCTTAAGGCTACAGGACTTAAGCCAACCGAATCACAGAATCATTAAGTTTGGAAAAGAACTCCAAGATCATTAAGTCCAACTACCTAACATTATCATGACCACTAGAGCATGTCCTGAAGTGCCACTTCTACACACTTTCTGAACGCCTCCAGTGATGGTGACTCCACCACCTCACTGGGCAGTCTGTTCCAATGCCTCACCACTTCTTCAGTATAGAAAGTCTCCAGGCTAAATAACCCCAGTTCCCTCAGCCACTCCTCTATAGACATGTTCTCCAGACTCCTCACCAGCTTTGTTGACCTTCTCTGGGCCTGCTCCAGCACTACAGTGTCTTTCTTACACTGTGGCGCCCAAAACTGAACACAATATGCAAGCCGAGGCCTCACCGGTGCTAAGTACAGGGGGACGATCACTTCCCTTCTCCTGCTGGACACACTATTTTTGATACAGACCAGGATGGTGCTGACATAAATATGACATAAATAACTGCAGTTTCTACTTAGCTCTGTTGTACAGTCACCCCAAAGAAATCATTCACCTCTAGGCTTTAGTTCACCTGACATCTTGTAGGGACATAGCCCCACCTTTACAAGAAACATTGACCTCCAGGTGGGATATTTCTAGTGGTGGCTGGCTTCATGCTAACTGGGGAGCAGGGGGGAAAGAAAAAGTCCTGCTTGCTAACCAAAAATAACAGCAACATGTTGACAGGAAATGAAGACTCTGGCCATCTTGTCCACACCTTGGCCTCCAGTCCTCGAGTAAGCCCTGAGAACATCTGCATGCTGCAAAGAGGCCAACACTGGTCCTCTGCACAGCCCATGGGAGGTGGAAAATATGGCAGCACTTCATGCCAAGCTTCTCCCTGGCAATGCTGGGGTGATAGCGGAGAATGTCTCTGCACCCACCTTCTTTCCTGCTGCTGTGGGGCACGGCACACTCCAACCAAGCAGAGGCCTGGCTGGTAAAGGCCCTCTTTGCTCTCCCCTTTTCCCTGCAGCTTCCACACCTCGCTGCTTGGGACAGATGGAAGCTGTGCAGAGAAGCAGACATCCAGGAACACATGTGGGTTTTCTCATTTTCTACCTTGTCATCTTGGCAAGAGCAAAATATAATATACAAACCAGAGGGAGACGGTAATAAAGAAGCAGCTGACCTTTGCGCTGGTATTCCAGCTCGCTCGGTGCACCTACACCGAGTTGCTCCCGCCCTGGCTGCTCTTAGGCCTGCTCCTGCCTTGCAGTAAGGCCCTGCTCTCTGTAACCCAGAGAGGAGCCTTTTAGGGCAGTCAGTGAATCTGGGCTGATATTTCTCTCGTGCACAAGCCACGCACACGCACTTTGAGAAAGCTCAGAAGACCTGCAGGGGATGAGTTTAACGTACAGATGCCTTGGTGCCAAGTTTCAGCCTAATGGGAATCGCAACAGCTGACTTACAACATCCCCCTTTAAAGTCAAGTTTTACAGGGAGGGAATCTCTGCCAGAACCAGAAACTATAGCAACTACTGTAATGAAATATCGTTTCAGTGTAAAGCTATTTTTACAGCATATTGCCACGTTTGTGGCGTGGCAATTTCCACTGTTTTTCAGATGTCTGCTGCCAGAAGATTTAGTTGGATTAGTTTCTTAGTAGTTAAAGAGGGGAGGATCATACTGGGTTGTCAAATACACCCCTTCCCCTATAATGGGAAAAATTCTATCCGAAGCGGTGATTCATCAGGTATTGAATTCAAGTAACACTTGATCTTGACTAAAGGCTAAGATTGCCTCAGGGCCCAAACCTGGTCTCATTGAATTCAATGTGACTTTTGCAATTGGCTTCAGTAAGGCAACCATGAACCACCACATGATCAGACTTGCCTGAAGCCTAGAAACCCATATTCACGCTACTCACATAAGCGGCTAAGAGTTATGATCTATAACAGATTAAGATTTATCTCAGCTCAGCTGAAGCAAATTTTACCACTCATTTGAATATGGCCAAAACTCTAACCAAAGTTGTTGGACTTAATTTCTAGGAGGCACCATTTCTTCCTGTCCTTCCAGTCCAATATTTGCCTCTTACACAGCTTTTTGTTTTCTTCCTGTCTTAGGAAAATTTATTTCAATATTAATGAGCGTGGAAAAGATGGTCCTGCAAGTAGAAGTCAAGTTTTGCCAGTATCTAAAATTAAGATTCTACCAGTGGACAGATCAATTGGTCCTGCAAGTTTCACCACTGACAGTACAGAGGGAAAGAAAAAAATTTAAAAAAAACCATTTGTTTCAAATAGATGCTCATATCATATCCAGTGCTATCTTAAACTGCTATTCAGAGACTTGTTTGTTCCTGCTAACTCAATGGCATCTCCATGAATATAAAAGATTGACATCTGTAGCTTGAAACAGGCCTCTTCTGGCTGGTAACACCAAGATGCCTCAAACCTGACCAATAACCTGTCTCATACATCAAATTCCATGTCCTATACTTAATCCATGGCTTTAACTGGAGACCCATCTGATTTACCCCATTCTTGGGCCCAATCTCTGTGCCAAGGTATCTTTTTAGTAATCTTCACCTTCTTCCCACAACTAGCTTTGATTTTTGTTATTTTAGCAAAATGCTTGGACTCCCACCATGTTCTGCTGGTGCAGCCCAGGTCTCCCCAGCCCTGTCTCCTTTCTGACATTCAACAGTGTCCCTCCACACCACACTCTGCCTGCTGGAAGGTGTAGTCTGTACCAACACCACCAAAATCCACAGGCACCCCCTGATGCCAAGATGGCTCAATCAGGGTTGAGGTTTTGCACAGACCTTACTGTCACCTCTCTTCAAAACCCATCTGAAGGTGTGGTCCACAGTGGAACTGTAGCTGCTCCCATTTCGGCTTCCGATAGTACAACACAAGTGTAAAGCCAAATGAAACCAGAAGTGACCATGCACAGGAGATAAATTTGATGCAAGCTTTTTGTTTCCCAAGAAACACTACCAACGTATGAGGCTTAAAAACAAAGGATGGATCACACCAAGTACACACAAACTGTCGAATAAAAGGATTTTGGTACCCTGCTTAGTTGGGAGGGACTCGTACCTGCAAACAAGCACACCATGGGCAGTCTGAAGTGAAAAAACCTTGTCAACACCCTTCTTATGTGCTCAGCCTCTTTAATGAGCCTGTGCCTCATTATGCTGTAGGACTGGTGAGGGGGAGCTGCTCTTTTGCTGTGTGTTTACTGGAGCCTTTTCTGCATCACTCGGTTACGCTGCTTACACAAATAGTGAAACTCTGTGGGTATCTGGGTAGGAAATGACCCATGGGTAAGAAGCATGGGTTATTGATATAAGCTATGCAGGAAGGTATGTTCATCTCATCTCTTTGAGCCAGACCATCCCAGCCCTCACCTTGTTTACCTGTCCGGGGTGCCTGTGAAATGTGAGTGGGAACCATTATACACCCACTCAGGACAGGCAGGAATGGCAACACCAGGTGCAGAGCAACAGAGAAACAGACGGGTGAACAGTCAGCCTTGCTCCCTTGGGCGACAGTTCCTTATCCGATATCAGGAACTACAAGGAACAGGCCAAAGGGCGATGCCCATTGTGGAAAAAAAGAAATTGCAGATGTCCAAATCTAGCCCTCCTGCCTCACTGGAGCTGGTAAATCTGGGGTAAGCAGGTTACCCACAGTGCTGTGGGATGATAATCCCAAGAGCAACTGCATAGCTCACTAGCATCCATCACCCAAATGGGCTTTTCCTTCCTCAGCTTTGCCATCACCCTCCCACTTCTCAGTCTGAGCTGAAGATCAGGCACTCACCAAGCAGGGTCTCATGACAGCAGCAAGGGTGATGGCACCCTCGGCACATTGGAGGAGGGGAATAAAAGCTGAAGGCATCCAGAAGTAGAGGCAGCTTTCCAAAATGTCAGCTGTAACCCCAGCCTTGGTTTGCCACTTTGTAAAATAATGGTAATAAAACCTGCTTGCTGCTTGGCAGGGATTTTGAGGCTTCAGCTTTGGAGATTGCTTTGAAGATGGAAGATTTTATTAAGTGTTAAACTGGAACACGATGCATCCATTGATCTGAAAGCTCTCTACACAAAGAGATTCAATTCATTTAAAAACTGTATTCATGCTTTACAAAATGACCTGCCTGTACATAAAGCTGCAAAGTGGATGTCTGGGGGCACATCTCCAGCTGGTGCAAAATAGCTCTGCTCAGCCTGCCTGTGACAAAACTGTCCTGATTTGCACCCGCCAGAAATCTGTTTCAGAAAAGTGGGCCCATTCTTCTGAAATTCATAGTAGGCTGATCACCCAGATGTTGGCCTGTCTTAGAAGGGAGGAATCATTATTTTCATTATTTAAGATTTGGAAGTGAGACAAGGAAAGGAGGAGTGAATTACCCAAGGCATGCTAAATACTGGGAGGTGTTTGCCTGAAGTCTCCAGGCACATCAGCCACTTCAACCATTACCTTTCCCCTTGAGTCCATCTCATTGGCTGATACCCCAGCAGCCCCAGAGGTCAGTTTTTAGCAGGGAGAGCAGAACATGAGCAACATTTACCTGGGAAATGCAACGAGCAGTGAGGAAGCTGAAGGAAGAAGTACATTAACTATCTAGAAAAGATAACAAACAACACCTTCAACATTGATATACAAATAATACAAAGGGGAAGGAAAGGCACACCTATGGGGAACGAATATAGCCCTATGACTGTCACTTCCTGCTCAGCCATCACTTCTGTTTTACAATGGAGAACCTTTTCGCATCTCACTGCTGCTGTCTGATCTGTTTTTTTTTTCCTGAGTTTTCCTCATTTTGCACAGTCAGGAGCCCAATCCTGGCCCGGAGGCAACAGCTTATGGTAGAGCCTCCCTCCCCAGCCCAGGAAGAGCCTTCACAGCCCAGGTCCTGCAGCACTACCAGGACACAGCTCAATCCATGCTGAGCAGAGAGCACAGGGAGCCACAGGGCTGGAGAGGGAAACATGTGCTGGCCCAAGCCCAGCCTGTCCCCCTCGGCCATGGCTCCTCGCTCTGCACTTTCTCTGTCATGAATTGCTTCACAGCCACGCGAGAAGCCAAAGCAGCAAAGGCAGAGCTGGAATCAGCATGTCCAACACCTGGGATCCACAGGGGACGGAGACCCTGCCAAGAATTATTTTAACCTTCAATATTTCTGGCAGCAAAATATCAGTCAGATGGTTCCTACTGTTTTTTTGGGTTATGTCACTCTGACACAAGCTGGTCCAGACCAAAAAGATCCATGTGCTCAGAGAGAGCAGGATTTGTTTTCCATTTTAATGGGCTTTCAGTAGCAAGGGGAAAGGATGCCTGAAATAATAATCCTTAATAAATCCAACAGTCTCAAGAAGGAAAGCCATGCTAGATATAGCTAGTAATACACAGTGCAGTGTAGATCTTACCCCTCCAAACCACCACTCAGGCCAGCTGTGAGGGACTTCCCTCCTGCATCCCAAGCCCCTCTGCAGATCCAGGTGGAAAGGAGTGTCCAAGAGCTCATCCCTAAACCCACTGCTGAAGGGGCAGGAGGGTATGAGACAGCTCTGTCATGCAACACAGCAGCACCCTGGCCAGCAAGGGAGCTCTGGCTGCTCGAAGGGAGCTGAGTGAGAACCTGGTCCCTTCCAAATTACTTTGAGAAGGAATTTCAGTATTTCCCAGTTTTTCCATTTAACTTCTTTTTTAAAGCCAAAATTAGTATTTTTAGTGCTAGCCTCTTGCTAAAAGAATTTCTCCCTGTATAAAGTAGGAATCCAAATGAAAAATTTCAACTGATGTGAACTACATTGTTTCCTGCTCACAAAAAGAAAAAAAAAAATCAAAAAAAGGAAATTGTGAGGTTTTTGAACTAATTTGGAAAATCTTAGGAAAACACCCACCATTAGGCAGGGGGAGTACTGGCTGCCTGCCCTTTCTTGTGGCTTTCCATGCATTTGTCACAGTGTATGTGGATCCCAGTCTCACAACCTGGCATGTACCCATAGCAGAGGGCACCTGTGCTGGGACCCAGCACAGCTCGGTGGGCTTGGGCAGCTCATTGCACCAGGACAATTTTTGTGGGCTCAGAAGCAGAACTAAACTGTTTTGGGAAGGTCAACAACAGATATCTCCAAACCCATCATACTCAGACATACCCACACGCTCTTGCTGAACCAGGAGCAGATTTTGAGCTCTTTAACAAGTAGATGCAACTTGTGCAGTGGTAGAACCCAAGGCAATTTCCAAACCGATTCTCATTTTCTCATCCCCATCCCCCTTGTTTTCTCCCCTCTACTTCTGCAACTTTGTGTTAAAGTGAAAAAAATAGCAAGTGTTGCAAAACATTCATCCTGACAACAGCATGGATCATATTGACAAACATGCTGGGCTTTTGTCTTGGTATAACCTTATTTATGACTGATTCAGCTCAGGTTTTGCAAACTTTAGTTCAGAAAGCTGCAGAAGGTGGTGAAGGTGGATTTTCCAGGTTGTTACATGAGTGGGACTCACCTTTATAGGAAATTACTGGTCTGTTGGAAGGTACTGGGAGCTGTACCTGGTTTAAGGAACTCTGTCTGGGCTGCCATGGGAGCAAGGGGCAGATGCTAATGCACTGAAATTACTTTCAAAAATTACTTAAAAAAAAAAAAAAAAGTAATGTGAAAAGCAACAAGAGTGGCTTTTTTCATCCCATTATTTGACTCCAGCTGCTGACCTTGGCTCTGGGAAAATAATTATTCTTGACTTCGAAGTGGGGAGGTTTTTTGCGCCAAAGGCAAATGTCTATAGATTTATACTATTTGGAAAAATCAAACGGCTGCAAGCCAAGCCATCCAGCTTATAAAACACAACCAACCCTCCAGGGATAATTTAAAGCTGACCCTGCAGCACTGAAATTCCAACCATAGATGATGCAAAACGTAACTCACACCATTTTCTTATCTGCTGGATGCTCCCATCAGCATGGGCTTCAGGGACAAAGACCAGCCAGGAGGAGAGTGAAAAGAAAAGAAAAAAATAAAAAGTTAAAAAAGGCTCCAAAATAAGTTTGTGTTAATGAAGGTGAAAAGGCCTAGCAGGCCAGAAGGCAAACTCTGTCATCCACACAGCCAAGAGTTGCAAAGGCAACCACAGTCCTTGCTTTTTCCATTGTGCTCCGCCAAAATAACCCTCAATTCTCCTAGGATGAAACACAACCCACCCTCCACTGCTCAGGCCATCCAGGCTCAGATCCTGCTTCTAATGAAGAAAACTGTGAGCTGTGGTGGTTTGTTCCTACATAATAAGGACTCATCTGCTGGCGACTGGTTTCATCTCCAGTCCTCCATCCTTTAAGCACAGCTACCTGCCCAAGCTCTGTTAATTCTATAAGACTTCCTATGTCAAAAGGACCATCCAAACTAGGATGCACCAGCACCTTGTCCCAGCATCATCACAGGTATCACTGGTGGTGATGAGCCAGTTTGGCAAGACAGAAAATGCCATTTACTGGGGAAGAAGCTCTTACGAAGCAGAGAAGGTGGAGGAGATTTGCACATTTCTGCTCCTCACATCCAGGAACATTACGAGGAGCACAGCCTGCTAGGAGGTGGACAGGGCTTTCCTGGGACTAAGTTTTAGGCAACCACTACTGCATTATGCTCTGCCTTGCATTACAGCAGGTTTCTGCTCCAACATAATGGCTTTTCTGCAACACAATAGGTACAAGGGTCATCAAGAGCCAACAGATGCAACAGCCAAAAAAAAAAATGGGGGGGGGGGGGGGGGGGGGAAAAAAAAAGAAAAAGGAAAGGGGT
>WTSP01007447.1:55265-75031 GCA_025331215.1 Actenoides lindsayi | reverse complement strand
AAAATTAAAAAAATTATATATTCATATATCCCGCCCCCCCCCCCCCCACTTCCAGTATTTCCTACAAGCTAAACTGCATCTGAGCTGAACAAAAAAAAAAAAACAAAAAAAACCAACAAAACCCGAACATGAAGGATGCAACCCAGACTGTGCAGCTCCAGCCCTAATAAACACTCCCAGCCTGAAACCAGCAGGTCAAATATGACTCACGCACAGTGAACATCTCGTCACCTATAAAAGCCATCCTAATTTGAGATGAGCAGGCCCCAAGGGGTCTAGCCCAGAGCAGGGAAGTCTCCTCCTCCTAACACATCCCTGCCAGCATTGAACAAAGACTTGTTCACTGGCCCAAAAGATCTGTTTGACTTGGAGAAATTAATCATGCCCAGAAAGCCAGTCTCCTTGAGATCAGGAGGCTCAATTCCACCTTTCATTAAACCCCTGCCCTTCTGGAATAACTGCAACCAAGTCAGCAGGGTCACGTCTGATTCATACTACGACTGGGGATGAAACATGAACCGCAGGCTCAGATCATTAATCCTGTTATCTGGCTGCCTCCCTGCACCAATCCAGAGAGGAGGAAGCCTCTTTATCGTGGTTCTATGCCTCACGATGAAATAATTCAGCTGGATTAAATCAGCTCTTTGGGTGCATCAATCATGCTATTGTCCCCAGAGCAGGAAGTTTCCTCCTCAGCCTTTTGCCACCTCTGCTCTGACCCATATTCCAAGGACTTCCCTGCACATTTTGCTTATGCCTGTATTTTGCATTTACATACACAAGCAGCTGTGTCCTGTGAGCAAAAGCAATAAAAAAAAAAAGCACGCTAATAAAGTCAATAACTCTTAAAGTCATATAGGGACATATAGAAGGTGCAGACAGTGATGACTAGGTGAGACTTTTAATCAAAGCATCTTAACACTTGATAAAAAGTTGGGTGCCTTGGAGCTTTGAAACTACCACTGAGCACCTGCCTGAATTGAAGTCTCACCCAGGGACCCACATCTTCAAAAAACATTGACTCCCAGTAAGATTTCGGTGGTATTAGATGCTGAATACCTCTCCAAGGCAGCTTCAGAGCAAGGCACTAGGTAAATTTATTGTCCATGAGACTACCCAGATGAAGTCTATGTGTAAAGGCTGGGAAACCCAGAGAATGCAACTACACTGGGCAACAGCAGCTGTAGTTATTTTTAGAAAAATCACTGGAAACATTGGGGTCTCCAAAGGAGAGGCTTTTTCTCTTAAAACTGTTTCTTGCCATGGAGATGACAGCAAAATCCACATCCCACTTTTTGACTCAGTTGCTGTGCTCAAAGAGGTGGAAAAACATGCAACATAGGAACAATTTTTCCCCCAACTTGTAACCTATGAGGCTGCTGCAAAGCTCACAGGATGAGTTTGGGGACATCAGTAATGTTCCTTGTTCAGCAGTGCAGTTGGGGGGGGGTGGGGTGGGGAAACACAGGAGTAGCATTTCCCCTGAGCTCCTCACACCCCAAAACACTAGGGTTCTCCAAGCAGGAAATATCTCCTCATAATGAGTCCAGAGCTACCAAGGAGCCCTCTCTGCTCCTCGGTAACCCCCATCAGAACTCACATCAAGGAAGGAATTGCTTCTCTCCAACAGAGGTGTGGCATAAAGGGACTTTGGAGAAGGGAAGCAAAAGTGATGAGAAAGGATCAGTCATTGGGCTATGTGGGATTTGGAATCTGGATGTGCAAACTTCACAGAAACAAAACAGGCTTTCCATAGCATTATTTACTCTCCTGATACAGAGATAAACCATCACTTCCTTGCATCACTCTCTTCCAAGTGAGAGCAATGAGAAACATGACAAAAAAGCATTCCCTTTTAAATTCATGCTCTTCCCGCCCTCCCCTCCCTCTCACAAATAGATTTGCTTTGAGCCTCAGGTTAACGAAAACCACAAAGCCCCACTTAGCCAAAACCACAACATTTTCCTTGATTTGGGGTCAAAACTGACAAGTTCTGCCTGTTTTCCTCCTGCAACCATCAAACTTCTCAGGTTCACTCTCAGAGCACCTCAGTCATGCTGAAAAGTTCACAGACCTGGCACAAGTTTGGGATTTATTATTAAACCTGGCAGATTTCAGGTTTGATTTATGACTCTTTCATATAGCCACGTTATTGAGTGGAGACAGGCCCCGCAGTACATGCTGTGAGGCGTTTGTAAAGCTATAAGCTTTGAAGCCAAAAGGGACCACTTAGATCAGGTCTGACCCCCATATAAATGCAGAGCAGCCACCCCTGCCAGCCACCCACCAGGACCATAGCTTTTAACAAAACTTTTATGTTTTCTGTTTCTGCACCTCTCCATGGTTTCTAGAGGCTGCTTGCAGCAAAAAGGAGCCTGGGGAGCAAAGCAAGAGGGGAGGGATCCCTCACCTTGCCCTCAGTTCTCTTGAAGCTTGGCCACTTTCTGCCCGGATGCCGAATGCTGCAAGAGGAGCACAGGAAGGTGAAGTTGTTCCACTTGTCAGCTTGTGAGTTACAGACCTTCTCTCCTGATCAGAGTGTTTCAGCTCTGTGTGTGATCACAGCATTGCTTTCCCCACTTCGGTTCAGACAGAGGACAGCATTTTTACCTTCAGCCTCATGGCTCTGCACTCAGCAATAAGGCTCTTGCCCTCAGCTGCCCCTGGACACCCCTAACACGCAGGGCAGGATTCCTGCTGCACTATGTGGGCACCTCCCTTTTGAGCCCAACAGTCACAACTTCAAGCGCTTCTTCAGTATGACAAAGGTAGGGAAGGGCTGTATACACACAGCCCTGTCCTTGAAAACCTGTTTGCAGTCTCCCCACCATCACTCTGCACAGACTCTGCCCCCTCCATGGGCCCCAGCATGCATCTCCCTCCTCCTGCAGCCCCCCAAAAGCCACAGAGTCTAAGCCTAGAGCTGATTTTCCCCAACCCAGTAATTCAGAGGGAGCTCTTAGAGAAAGGTCAAGAGGCTGCTGCAACAACATGAGATGAATTGAGCCCTACAAGTCACTGGCACCAGCTGTTCCACAACAGCAGAGATTCAGCACTGCTGCTGCTGCTGCCCAGTGGGGCTGGATGCTAGAGAGTATCTCTGCAGTCTTTAAGAGACCTAAATGAGCAAGCACTTGGTTTTCTCTCTAGGTTTTCACCACTGTAACGCCCTGCAAACCTCAGAGTCTCTGAATAAGCAGAGCTGTTACCAACCTTAGTTCACCAATACACTTTCTACCTTAAACACAACTGGGACCTCAAAACCCCCTATTCCTTTTCATATCAGCCCAGAGAGACCTGATCTGGCTTTGAACATTAAAACATCACAGCCATAGCATTTAGCATTCACATACCAGCACCAGCAGTCTTACAGACCAGGAACTGCTGGAGCAAAGGGTGCCCAAAGGGTCCCAGCCAACTGTGCTGGATGCTGCAGAGGAAAGCAGAAAAAGTAAAATAAAACAAAACAAGAACAAAAAAAAACCAAACAAACAAACAACAAAAAAAAAAAGCCAAACCAAAAAATACCCCTCAGGATTCCTGTCACTACGGCCCATAGTAGAAACAAAAATTGAGAGCAACTGACACCAACCCAGAAAGCCAAACCACCATTTATGTGACCTTCCCGAGGTGTTGGAGAGGTTACAACAAGCGTGGAGAGGAAGTAGTAAAATGCACGCACAGGAAACGTTTTGTCACTAAGCCACACGTCCAGCACAGCATTAATACTTTTTTCTTGCATGTGCAATGCGACATTTATAGTCTTCATATATATTTCATGTATATACATATATAAAACAAATATAATTTACTTATTTTACATTTTGAACTCCAGAGATGTCAGAGGCAGTCTGCAGAGACGAAGGGCAATTTGCTGCCAAGGTTTCAGGAGCAGTCCCGGGGGCCCCATTTGCAGCTATAACAACACATTTTATCTCCTGCGCAAGCAGGAAGGGGGGGGCGTAGCAAGACGGAGAGACGGAAGTAAGTGCTGGCAGTGAATCAGATGATGTATATTAGGGAGATGATAAGCAGAGATTACACGCTTGGCAACTGTTTTGCACTGTGCCCTCAGTTTACAAAGCTCAGGTTCCCCGCCAGGATTACTTGCTAGCCCATAATACCTCAGGTAGTTTAGTCTGAAAGCACATCCCGCCGGGAAGACCTGGTGCAGTCAAGCCTCCCTTTCAGTTTCGGTGAAATTGTTGTCTTCGGCAGAGATTCAGCACAAGACTGGCAAAAGGCTTCAGTCCCAGCCCTTCACAGCTCCAAGTGCTGCACATCCGACACTCCAAGTGGGTGGTATGCCCAACTGCCAAGTTTTCCACTCTAAATAGTATCATTCCAGTACTAGTTTTTTTATTTTGTTTTTTATTTTTCCAAAACCAAACAGCTGCATGGCAGACACCCACAGAAGCTCAGCAGGAGCCATCACCTTGCACAGAAGAGTTCCTGGTCGGGGTGCACAGCAGCCTGCTCAGGTGGCATCCACAGAATCACAGAATGTCATTGGCTGGAAGAGACCTTCAAGATCATCGAGTCCAACCTTCGACCCAACTCTACAAGCTTACCACTAAATCATGTTCCTAAGCAGAGGAACACAGTATGAATCATTTCGAATGGGGTCTTGGCTAACCTGTACCCTTGCTTCAAAATACCTGAAAGTTCAGCAGAATACTGTTTCTGATTCAAAAGTTGCTGGCACTAAAACATTCTTGATTCGACAGTGTTGCTTGGCAGAAAAACAAAAATATGACCCCATCAAAACTTTTTCTACAGTTCCTTGTTCACCTGAAGAGAAGATGGCCAAAGCTTTTTAAGTTACCCACGTGAGCTCTTGAGTGTTGCATTTAATTTCTTTGCACAGCAAATCTCAACCCTGGATCCCCACTTCAAAACTCCAGAGGAACAGCATTTGACGCTAAAAATGTTTGCTATCGTACCACGGTGACTCACTATTTTTATTCCAGTAAACGGTCACAAGCTTGTTTGTTTTTGCAGATGCTCTCTGGCTTCTTGCAAGCACCACTCTGCCCTTTTGCTTCAGCACTTGAAGGTTTTCTTGCAGCAAACCACAGAGCCATGTACTCACAAGGTAACAGCTAAATTTGTCAGTGGTTACAGACCTGTGGTAACCATGGGACCAGGGAAAATATCATCCCTCCTTTGCTTTGAGGTTTGTCCACCTGGTTGCCTGCACTAGAATCTTAATTAAGTCAGGTACATCTACAGGAGAAAAAACAATGAATCAGCAACTCTCCTGCACCACCAAATAACGCAAAGCAAAGAGCAACAAGTGTAGGAGGCAGGGAGAAAAAACCCAAACCAATCACTTTTCAGAATGATTTTTTGGGTGGTGTGACCCCAACTTTCCCAAGTCAGGAAAGTAATCAACAACAGCACTTCCAGCACCCAAAGCTGGGTCTCTCTAATATATATGCCAAAAGCAGGAGGTGAATTTCATTGGCCAGTGTTGGGAGAAAATATAGTTAGATGACTGGAATACACACTTTTGGACCTAAATTTGGTAAAACCATTAAAATACTCAAGTATTCACTTGAGTATTTGCTGAAACGCTTTGCTCAGTAGTTCTAATTTATACAGATGATACTGGGCTTTTATATATTAAAATCCTTCAGCTATTACTCATTTCTTTTTAGTTCTTTAGCTGCACAGCTTAATGAATGAGTTTTGTCCCAAATATGTCCACATTCTCATCTGTTCTGTGCATTAATTCTCAAAAGCAGCTTCAGTAGAGGATTTCTTATCTATGCATTCATCAGTTCAAACTCCCTAGTGAGGTCATTTCCGAAGTTTTTAATAAAAAGAGACTTTTGATTCTTGGGGTCATGTTGCAAATTATATCTTCACTAATCTAGCAGAGGTCAAGAAAGAAGTTGGAGTCAAAGAGCATCTTCAACTTCTCAGCACACGTGTGTCTCAAGGCTTTTAAAAATACACAGTCCTGCTGTTATAAATAGAGCATTCTTCTCTAAAGTCAAAACCTTTCAAAGTCCAGGAAAACATCATAATTATAAAAAGAAATGAAGGGATATGTTTTTTCTCCTCAAAATAAGAGTGCATTAAACTGGGACAAGAGTTGCTCTCAGGGGCAGCACTTCACCCAGCTATTTTTACATTGTCAGAGAGTTAACGTGAACATCAGTGTCATTTCCTTTGCCAGACACTTCAACAGCACACCACCAAGAACAGCAGCTAGCTACTCACTCCAGAAGAGAATACAAGCATTAAAGTCAAGAGAGAAGATGAACAGTTTGCCTCTGAGCCGTTTTCAAGGACACGGGCACAGGAAAGTGTCATGGTAGAGTAACCCGTCCTTGAGGTTGTGATCAGTTCTCTTAAGCTAAAAGGTGCTTGGACACATAAGAAACAGGAATTGCCCCACTGGCAAGACTCTTCCACATCCAGAAGCACAGACAGACTGACCAGTCAGGACATAGGTTCTGGAACATGCAGCCCAACATAATTATAGTCCTACTGCAAAGCCTTGGTTGCTATCAATCTGCAAATTATCATGCAAGCCAGCAGCAGCCCACCCCAAACAGGTGTTGCACTGCTCACATGACTATCAAGTAGTAATATCTACCGAGTAACTACATGACGATAGCAAACCAGACACAATGTGGAAAGAAGAAAAAAAAAAATAATCAAGAAATCCATCAATAGTTGATATGTGAGAAGAACAAGGGCTCATTTTCAAAGTTATTTCTTCATGTAGAGAACTTATCTTGGCTCTCCAGATGCAACAGACCCTCTTCCATCTCCAGTACTTGGTGATTTCCTTGGGGATGGCTGAACAATGACCTCAGTTAGCTCTCTAACTGTCCTTGCCCTGTGGTGTGATCTCATACAACAATTCATGCCTCTACATGCAGGATCTTTTCTTTCTTGGGAGCTGAAATTTTTCATGGATACCACTCCTGTGAATATATCCCCAGGTTCTGCTTGGAGGGCTAAAAAATGAACAGGACAATGCATTTGCATGGTATGCAAATCCAGGTTTTGATAAAGAAAACTTAGTTCTTCGAGGGATCGTCAGACCTTCGAACAGAACCTGCAGCATAAAAATACTTATTTTGGAAGAGCACAGGGAAGGCTTAAATATTTTTAGGATCTCAGATTTTGAGGAGTTGTTCTACAATGTGATAATGTACATGTTTTCTCCAAGCTCTTCTGTTCTTTTATTGACACCAGGAGATTAGAAGTGTGTTGAGTAGTGCTGAGCCTCTTAAGAGGTCATTAACATCACATGCAGTACTGGAGTTATTTTCACTGGCTTAAACCATCCTTGCCTGCAGATGAGCAGGCAGGGGTCAGAGGAAGTTGCTGTGGTCATAGAAACACATCCCTCAGTGTCTGTCTTTCCTCAGGACACCTTGGGGCTCTTGGCTAAGCCCAAAGCCATTTTTCCAAGGCCCTGAGCAACATCTCCCAGTTGCACTGCCCACCATCATGACTGCTTTGAAACAGCAGTAGCAGCGCAAGGACTGCATTTGGGGAGCTATCCTAGCAGAGCCTTTAGCAATATGCACCACATGTGAATTTTACCAGTCTCAAGACCAATGTTCATTATTCGTAAACACGCCACCTTCTTCCACATGCTCAGACAGCTTCCCTCCGAAAGCACTCTCAGCTTTACACAACTCCAGCAGCTCAGTTGTTCTACAAAAGTTAACACCCAAGGGCAATATGAATTTAACAACTTGTACATTAGGCAAGTGTGGAAATGAAGTGTTTTTTCTCTACCCTCCTCCTTCACCAATTCTGCCCTGGCCAGTCGCTCCAAAAACTAACACAGCTGGAAGAGAGAATGGCTCCTAGGTCTAGAAACAGTGGGATCCATCTCCACCATTGCTTCTGTCAAGGGTCACCTCAGCAAAGTCTTTCCAAACTACATTCTTGCACTAAGCACCTGCCTGTTGAGAGAATCTCAGGAAGCAAAAACCATGAACAGCCACCATGAACAGGTATGGGGGTAGGAGGAAAACAAGACGTAAAGTAAGAGTGGCACTCAAAAAGGACCTGCCAGAGCAAAGCAAGAGCTGCTGTTGCAACATCCCCACAAGGCAAGTTTCAGTCTAAGGGCAGGGTGATTCTTCACCTTGGGGACAGCGATGTCCATTTCTCACCACCTACCCACAAATTTTATCACTGTAGCTTTTCCTAAACCTTATTTACCTTGTCTGCTAAGCACTGACAGCGCCTATGTCAGCACCATGGCACCCTGCTCACAAGGATGGGTGGTACTGTGGTGTGAGGTTGGACAACAGCTATTTAGCAGTTAGTCTCTCCTTAAGACTTTACCTTGACATATCTAGAGTGCTTTCTGTAACAAAGACTTCCAAAACAAGTCTCTCCCTAGCATTTTATCTCCTTCCACAACCTGATCTTTCTGTAGAAGCAAGACAGATGTAAAAAAAAAAAAAAAGAAGAAGAAGAACCACACACCAAGCCACAAAAAAACCCAAAAACCCAACAAACAAAAAAACCCAATCCAGTCAACCTTCTCTCTTCTTTCCTAGTAATGAGTCCCACAGGAGATCAAAGCACACGGTAATTTAGCACATGGGAAAATAAAAGCCAATGAGAACAATGTGCTGCTGACAGGGGAGCTGTGCCATGCTGCAGCAGGGAAGAGGGCCCAGGCCAGCTGAAAGCTGTTCATTGGAGCTGAAGAGACCAAGCAGAGATCAGGGGAAGAGGGAACTGTTTGCTTTAAGAAAGTTCTTATTTTTAAAGAGAGTCCACCGATTAAACCACAAAACCAAAAATACAAATATTTACAAGGACAAACTCAGCAGTCCCATGCCCAAGAAATTGTCCTATTGGCCCTCCTTTAGGTAGGCAGCCCCTTGCCACCGCTTTGTTCTTCACTATTGAGCGTAGTTGCCTTCTCCTGTCCACTGCATGGACACTTGTCCTCACATTTGGAGCTGATTCACCTTCTTATGCATCAGTTCCCCTTTCTGAGCTTCCCTCAGTCAGGGCTTTCAAAGGTGGAAAAGCCTTTTGGAATCTCCAAATGGAGAGTGGGAGGAAAATAGTGTGGGCTGTGGAAGGTGCAGGTCCAAGTTGATGGTCCTTCCTCTGCTTCAACCTCTTGTTTGCGTAGGGGAAACCTTAGTTCATTTCAGACTTGGAATGATTGTCCATCACCCAAAAAGCAACTGAATGAGAACAGGTATATAAACCCAAACCCCTCCCACTATCAAATAGGAAAGAAAACCAAATTGCAGGAAAGAGTCAAAAATAACTTCCCATTTGGCAAAGATAACAGCCTGGTTCCCACCTCCAGCAAAAGACACCTTCTCAGCCACACGTGCTTAATTCCACACCAATTTCTCTTCTCAGAGAAGGAGAGGAAGTGACAGATCCACAGCTACCAGCCACAGTAAAGGGCTAATGGGTTAATGAGCTACCTCTAATAGGGCACATGGAGAGGGAGTTTTTCTTGGCCTGCTGCGGATCGCAGGAGATTCACCATGCCAGAGAAAGCCCTTCACCTTCCTCCTGCAACAGCTGCTATCATCATGCCAAACATGGGGAATGGAACAAGCGAACAGACGTGCTGGAATGACAACCCCTGGCCAAAGGATGATAATTAGATCAAGTGCTCCTCAGCACACATTCCTCACAGTTGCAGAAGCAGCTGGGGCTTTCAGAAAGCCAAGGCTGCTCTGATACGCATCCTATTTGGCCAAAGCAAGCCTGGCATGACAGTTCACTGCTGCCACAAAGGCTAACCAGGGGGTTGAAAGACCCCAGAAAGCCAATACAACTGCTTCACATGCTCCATGGAGGAACTCGACCTCACTTCAGTCCCTCTGACAGAAGGTTGGAAGCAGAAACACACAAACAAAAAAAACCCTCCAAGTTTGGGCCTGACCTTATGATTTGGACAAAATTCAAGCCATCTCCTGTCCCTCCCTTACAGGGGGAACACAAGTTCCTCAAAACAGCTTTAGACACCCCACCACTGCTTGCATCAGCCACACCATGATCAGGGCTTGGTTCCTGGCATCCTCTAGGGCCTCTGGTCTTGGATTCAGCAGATGAAGCAACCAGCCTGAAGCGAACCAGCCAGACTCAAGCCAATCCCTTACTGAGGTCTGAAGACATCAACTTTTTTTTTTCACCACGCTTTTAGTATTTTTGCACATCTCTGCATTTTGTTAACTTTGGCATGTACCTGAAGCTGTAATACCACAAGAGAAGCTGATCTCTTCGTGCCTCCACTCTGCCAAAATCAAGGAACAGTGGAAACCTCATACAACTTGCTTCTAATTTTGTGAAGTTTCCAGATCTTGCTTCAGACGAAGAGCTTCTATTGCATTTGGATAAACTCTGAATAATCCTCTGAACTTTCAAGAACCTCAGGAAAAGAGAGTCAAATGCAGTACCTGGGACTTTGAAAGGTGCTTCGGGGCTTGGTGCTCCTGGAACAACACAAGTATTAGGGATGCAATACCTTTGCATCCCCATGACTGCAACCCAGCCTTTCATTAACATTTAAAAAAAAAAATTAAAAAATAATCATACACACACTTTACTAGACCGATGGGAAAGAAAAGTAACCCAAATTCTCTCACCATATACCAGCCTAAACCTGCAAGGGAGTTCACTGAGGCACAGCAGAAGAGTCAGAACAGATTTATCTAGCAGGCTTAAAGAAGGGAAAGGATGAATGACAGCTCCTTTCTTGAAAGGGAAAGAAAAGAAACATTAACTCCTGGTGTTAAAATGCTGTAAAACTGGCTTTTGACTCAGCACAGCATAATGCTGCTTGTAAATGGGGTAATTGGTTTGTGTGAGGTCATGAAATTAAGCATGCCTCCACTTGCCCATCCCCTGGAGCACAGTCAGCTGCAAGAGAACACAATCCACATACAGCACAGGTGAAGGTAAAAAGACTCATGTTTCATGCAACTCATTAATCAAGTCTAAAATATATTAATAAATTTCAGTATGTGAAGGGCTAAATATCCAACAGCTTGAAATTCCTCTATATCTGGGAGTGACATCATGCTTATTAGCTCCATCTTTCTTCAAAAAATTAGTGCTCAGCAAGTGCACACAGTACCCTCCAGCCTTGCAGCCACCCTTCCTGGTTAGAAGTACCCAACAGACCCAAATATCACCAGAACAGAGGATTCCACAGAGTGAAATACTGTACTGGAAATAGGAGACAGGCAGATGTTGGAAGGATGGCAAAGGATGGATCACGAAGCACACAATGTGGTTCAAACATTTAGACACTGGGAGAACTGCTGGAATCCCTTCTGGTTTTGTTTCCAGACATCTCCATCAGGTAGGGGGTAATTAAACACTACAGCAATTGGGTGATAGAATGATTTACTACTAAATCACCCTCCACAGCCCGAGGCTTTGGGAAGCACATGGAGACATGAACCTTACTCCAAGGAGAAAAATGGAGAAGAGCACAACATGCTACCCTGACTGAGGGCAGGTAGAGGCACAGGAAGGAGGACCAAGCAACAGGCCAGCACAGAAAGGTGATGTAGCTCTCTGTTGCACTGTCAGCTCAGGCTCTTTAATCTTTGGAAGGGTTGTTTCTGTTCAGAGAGAGGTGGGAGTGATGCCAAAAATTTTAAACAAAATAAAAATCACATATTCCAATACAAAGTGTCCCACTTAAAGAAGAGTCCAGCACACAAAGGGAATCCCAGAGAATTTGTGGAGTCTCCTTCTCTAGAGATTTTCCAATACCTGCCTGGATACGTTCCTCTGTGTCCTGTCCTGGATGATCCTGCTCTGGCAGGGGTGTCAGACTTGATCTCCAGAGGTCACTTCCAACCCCAACCATTCTATGATTATGAAAGGAACAGATTCAACTCTTTTAATAACTGCTAAAATGGCTCAAGGAATCCAACTTTCTGTGAAATTAAATATACAACAAAATTTAGAAAATGACTGCTGATCAGTAGACAAAAAAGAAAAAGTCAAACAAAGCTGGAAGAACTTGCCCAGGGTCACCATGGCAGGTGTAGGATAGAGGTGAAAGGTGTTTTTCAAAACTTTTGTCCATTTAACAGCTGTACTTTCAAAAAAAACAACAACAAACCAAACCCAAAAGACTGCTTCCTGGATTCCCTGGTTTTGAGAAAGAAGAGACCAAAGGGAAACCTAACAGTGCTCAAGCATAAGAGAGCTGGGACAAGAGAGGAAGGACTAGTTCCAGAAGGGGCAAGCAGCAGGGGCAAAGGCTGCAGGAAGGGAAATTGAGGATGGATGTTAAGAAAGGCACTTCTATCAGCAGGATGTTGAGGCTGAGAGGTCTGAAAACATGAATGACATTAGACCTTTTGGCTTCAGGAGCTAACTAGTCCCTGGAAGCCTTTTCTGGTCTTGCTTGTCGCAGATCTCTTCCCTGTAAAATCATTGAAGGGGGAAAGTGATAGCAGTCTGTCCCTCTGAAAGACACAGAGAACCAAAGGCATCCTGCCCTGCCAGGAAGAAGGTCAGGAGACCAGATCCTCGAAGCCAAGGACCATGGGAATTCAGCTTTGCATTCAGCCCTACTTCACAGTCCGTTTATTTTGGATGTTTATTTAACATCTACATGAATCAAGGCAATATTATTTCATAAAAAAAAAAAAACAACAGAAAACTTGGCTTCACTTATTCAAACATTTGGACAAGGAAGGAAGAAAACCCAGCTCGGGATTTGGCTGGTTTAAAGAGTAGGAATATGCAGTTATTACCCTGTTGACAGTGGTTCAAAACCAGCCCGATTGGAGAAACTGAATGCAGTTGCCATCTGGCAATTGTTTGGGGAACCTCCCTAAAAGAAGTCATGGCCTCACCTCAGATCCAAGTAGATAAGAGTCCTGCAAAGACAGGGAGCAAAAGCAGCACCTTAATTTTTCCTGGGAAACAATAGAAACCATGGATCTTCTGGAGGTGCAAGTGTCCCAGCATGAAGGCTCATACACAGCTCTTGCAGTGCCTATTTGACCAAAAGAAAAGTCAGACTTCCACTGAACCCATCCAGATCCACCACACTTTTACCTACTGGCATTTCCCAAAACATACAAGCACCCAGAATAAACACACACTCAGGGCCAGGGCTGGTCAGGAAAACTCTGCTAAATGCTGGAGATAATACCAACAGCACGAGGTCATAAACTGGATCTGCCAAGACATTACAACAAGCAAGGGTTGTTGTTTCCCCCTCCTCCTCGGAGAAGAGCATTAAACATCAAGGCAGCTGCAGAAGCTTTATTTTTCTAGCAATTCCCAAGGCAGCTACCATCTCTTGCTTTTAAATCAAGAATGGATGGGTTTTTGGAAGACATGCTTTTGTCAAATGCAGGTTATTGAGTTCAATAAGGGTTGAAATTCTCTGGCCTGTGCTGTACAGGAGGTCACAGACTGCATGATTTAAAGTCATTTTTGGTTCCAATATCTATGGAAAAAACTACGAAGCCTCCTGTATTAGAAAAGAAAGAATAAACAGCAGCAAATAATAAAATTGTCAAATACAGACAGCTTTTGCCCACAGCATAGCCACAAGCAAATGGAAGGCTCTTTGGCTTTGCTCATTAATCACAAGGTTTCACATTCATTACTACGGTCTTTTATCCTACTTTCCAAACAAAGCCAGGTTTATGGAGTCATGCTGTATGCATGTTTCTTTGTATCTAGCATTTGAGCCTGTTACCCACTTTTGACAGGGACTACATATCAGAGACATAAACCAACCTCAAGTTTGTCAAAAGAAAGTTGGTTGAAGGAAAAGAGCTCAATTAAAATTCCCAGGGAAAGAAAGGTGGTAGCATTTAAAAAAAAAAAAAATTAATTTGCACACCAGAAAAACCTCTTAAGGGCAAGGGAAAGAAGTCAGGCATGACCCCTACCATAGGGAAGAAAAAAGCTTTGGACAGGATTGTCATACCCTGAGGAACCTGCTTCAGCAACATTTCTGATTAGTCTGGATTTTCAACCATCTAAGACGAAGAGAGCTCATGCTGAAGTTTTAATACAATTAATAAAACTCGAATGAGCCACCAGGCACCAATCAACAGTAAACTGAGCTCTAGCAGCTTCAGTACTCACATAATTACTTTTATTTATGGTTAATAAGCCACAGCATGGATGGCAGAGCTTCAGAGCGGCTCTCCATCACATGGCCTAGAGTATGGGTACCACTGGGAGTACTGATGGGCTGGGGCCAGAGCCTGTGCAGCCCCCTATATATACGATTCTAATGAGCAACAGAGCTGTCTGTAGGGCTTGTATTGTCTCCATCAAGACAGAAGTTAATTTAACAGTTTATTCTCTCCATATTCCGCTGGGGAGGGGGTCAGGGAAGAATAAAAACCCAAACTCAGTGCCCTTTAGAGCTTCCCATTTGTTGGTTACTGTTGTAGTTTGAGCCAGTTGCTCAAGAACCCTATACAGAAGGCAGAACATAAAGAATTCTTGCAATGACCTCATCCACCTGGTTGGCAGGCACTGCACTTGCTGCATCATCAGGTGGAATCCATCATGAATATGGCTTTTGCTTATGGCCTTGTACATGCAACACCAGGGACCTCAGTAGAGTGGTGGGAAAAGAGGTTGCAGAAGCCCGAGAATCCTAAATGGTGATTTAGGTAAGGTTCTATATGCATTCCACCCCCAGAACTGTACTATTTAGCACTATAATTTGAAATAACTGTTTTCATACAACATCAGATATACCTTTGTTGTAGTTTTATTCATTTTAATCAAGGATGACACCACAGTGCGTAAAAACTAGTTCTATATGCCTAGATTCATCACTGCCTTGACTAAAATCCCCAAAGAAATCAAAGGATTAAATGCATCTTTCTGGCATAAATCCAGAGTTAACCTGGGGAAGCTGTAGGAAAGTCCTGTGTTTGGTTTTGACATGTAGATCATGCAGTTTAAACAGGTGCCAGTGGGTGCAGGTTCACTCCAAGGCTTTGCTGTAGTTAGCACAGGACAAGAACATTTCAAGAAGAAACAAAAAGCTCTTGAAAAAAAAAATATATTAAAACTCCTGCCTGATCAGCACCCCATGATCACTCTGCACTACAGTGGGGGCTAAATCTGTTTTCCAGATATAACCTTGCTCTGCATCCAACATGAACTCCATATTTGGGCACCTCTGAAATCCTAGTAGTCTGGGATCTGAGTAGAGGTGATTTAATGAATCTGGCTGTGATTGCTGATACTTGTCATTTATTGCAGGCTTGCTCCATCAACATATAATACCGTTTGATTTCAGTTGGGGTAAAATCCAGTTTCCTCCACACCAAATCATCTGGATCAGTCTTCAGGAAAGCAATTCTGGCCAGCTACTATGGAAAAACCTGGGTTCACCTGGAACTAATGAATGGGTAAAACAAAGTGTGAATGGGAGAGTCAGTACTAACTGTTTCCACTGGAAAAACCCAGTGTTTTAACAACCAGGTGCCAGAATCAGCCCATAATCCTCCTCCAAGCTGAATCAGCCACTGCAACCACACTGTCCTTTCTTATTCCAAAGTTTTCCCTTACTTACTCTAAGCCAAGTTCCACACACCCACCCTGGCCCAGATGTTTCTCTCATTCCTGCATCTGTAAAGTCTGGTAGGAGAATCATACCAAGAGTATTATATTTAGACGTTGGATGTGAGAAGCCAAGTAGTTTTCCATACTTGAGCTTCTCCCCATGCAGAGCTTTGCTGTGCTGAACACTGCTCTACACAGCCCATGGGCTGGCAGGTGCCGCCTGCTGAAGCCGGCAATTTTTCCCCCCCCCCCTATAATTTGTACCTTTACTAGGTTTCAAAACACATTTAAAATCCAGCTGACATGACTAAATTATTGATTCCACATCAAGGTGTGGATTTATGTCTTGTTTTGAGAGCTGCAGAGCCTGATTTTACATGTGCCTTCTGTGCAATTTTACCTGCATAGAAAATGGAAAGCTTTGGGGGAAAAACTTATTAAAAGAAAAATCAATGGAAAATGAAAAAGACAGTTTTACACTGGCTCCAGCACTGCTTAGAAATGATCCCTTCACTGTTGAATGATTCTTACACAACAGATGAGGGTTATCATCCTCATCTTGCCTTACATCTCCAGCCCTGAAGAGCAGCACGCCCATGCAGGATGCTCATCACAGAACCAAGATCATCCAATCAAATCTTGTGCTCCAGTCCCTTGCCACTCCATCTCACTAAACACATGTGCCCTTGCTACCCCAAGCAAAGAGCTGCAGCTAGCAGATTAAACACCAGGCTTCCACCTTGCAGACCTTCAACCAGGGCCAAGGTCCCCATCTGGCTGGTCCTCACTGGGGCCACACATGGGCAGACTCCTGCAGAAGTCCAGGAACCAGGGCTTGGATTCAAATTAGAGAACAGCAAGAAACTTGAAGCCAAGAACAACAATACAGCTGGGAATGGTGCGATGCTTTACACTGAACAAACACAAGCTGATTTATCAGAACATTGACTCCATCTCCTTTCCGAGATAGCTCTGGCGGCACCTCTGAGCAAAGGCAGACAGAAACAGCAGAGAGGGTAGGCAGGGCATGGAGGAGGAAATTCAACCAAAATAGCCTTTTAGAGCGAATTAGACTAAGACAAAACAAGAAGAGGGCAAACAGAACTCCCTTTGAGCTTTGTCATTGACTGCAGACACAGTGCACTTAACCCAACAGACCTAGGCACAAAACAGGCACTAGAATAAAGTGTGGGAGGGGGAAATCACACCAAGGTGCTGGACACGCCTATTCTTTAAGAAAAGTGCAGCTCAAAGTCATTTCAGCTGCTGGAGGTCACTCCTATATCTAATTTTATCTCATTTTCAGTGTACCCTGGTGCCCTTGTTGTACACAAGTTGTCTTCAACATAGGAGGACTCACACAAAGCTCTGACCAAGCATGTTTACAAGTGAAGAAGGAAATGCAAACAGAGCTGTCAGTGGTTTCCAGTGTCACAACCGCTGCTCTTTCCTAGTGTCAGTCCAAGGAGCAACACCAGACATCAAAAACCTTCAGAAATGGCTTGTTCCTTGCAAAGCTTCTTTTGCTAGCTCTAACGTTCCTGTAAGGATCAGGACATTCAGGTGTATCCAAACCACATCTCCAAGTCTCTGTCCATTCAGCGGCAATTTCAGTGGGATTACAAGGCTGTCAGTTAACAACTGAGCGATTAAGATAACTTGTCCACAAACCAGCATGGCCAAGCTCAGCTCCACACTGCTCTCTGTCACAAGCCCCTTTGGGTACTGCAGGGACACATCCCTTACTGCTGGGATTATATTTGTGCTTAGTGAAAGCAGAATGTGATAAAAAAAAAAATAAAACCTCTACTTAACTCCCCCTACTTGGGAATTTTTGCTTCTTTAATGGCTCCTTTATTATTTCACCAAGTCACCCGTATCTCTTTACAAGTAAATATACGCTGCCCCTTCATTTCCATGATGGGGGTGGGGGAAGAAAGGACACTGTTTTCTCTCTGCCGTATCAGTTTTCAGTGTGACACACAGTTCACTGCAAAAAACAAACAGCCCTAATGAGAGCGGTTGTGCAGTTGCTGCACCCGGTGTCAGTTACTCAGCTCCCCCAAGCAGCCCCAAGCCCTTTGCAGGGTCAGTGCCAAAGGGACGGGGGAGCAGGACGTGTCCCTCATCCCTTGTAATTCCCACCATCACCCCCAGCAGATCCTCCTCGCTGGGGGATAGCACACGAGAGCCCCACGCAAACCCTGCTGCCACTCGCTGCAGCTGAGCTGGGGTCACTGCACCCACTGCTGTGTTTACACCACAGGAAGGGGTGGAAGGAGACGCTGTAGAACTTGATGCCCAGAGCGATGGTGTGCCAGGGATCCAGCTAAAGCAGTCTTCTAAATTTGGATGGTGTTTGGATGGGAGGAGAGGCCTGGGGGGTTTCATGAAGTGACTCCGGCTGGGGTCCAGCCCTTGCAAGGTCAGTTCGGATGTCCATACTCTGAGGGGTCAATGTGTCCTAAGGAAGCTGTAAGAGTAGCAACCTGAAAGGACTTTATCCACAGAGCTGGGCAAAGCAAACTCTACAGACCTTTGGGGCATCTCCTCTAATCGCACTGACTGCAGTCATGGCATCTGCATCCCAGGGACCTTGCTGGGCACTGGAGAACTTGCCCAAAGCACCACACTTCTCTGCTTACTTATCAGAGGTAGGCCTGAGCAGGCACCTTCACACGCTGCTGAAGGAGGATCAGAAGGAGAAACCAGCTCCAAATAAGCAAGCTGTAGGTTGCATTCAGTCCTGCCCATCAGCTTCCAGGACCCCCCAGGACCCTGGCAGAGAGCAGAGCTGGCCACCACCTCCCTTCCCTCTCCCATCTGTAGGGGCCAGAGTTCATCCCATCTGTAGGGGCCAGAGTTCATCCCATCTGTAGGGGCCAGAGTTCATCCCATCTGTTTGCTCCCAGTTGCCTTTTCTCAGGCTGCGTTTTTCTTTTCATGTTTGACCAATAACTTCCATTTTAATTAGACTCCAGCTCCATCACAATTATTTCCTTATACATCCTTGCCTTTTATCTGCCTATCAGAGAGCTGTCCATCAGATTTAGGATACCCCACAAAGCTGCTCCTCAGGCTTTGAGTGCTCCCATTGACTCAGAACAGGATCCCAGGCTAAGGAAAACGCCATCAGATCCTCATTCTTCACCCAGCTTTAATTTACTCCTGACACCAGGAGTCCCAAGCTTCTCCTCTTTACCTTCATTGTGGTCTCCAGCCACTGCAACAGCCCTGCTCAGGATCAGGGGCTGAGGAGGAATGACACCCGAGGAGCCGTTGCCATGGGTACAGACGGTGGTCCCTCCTGGTTCCCATGGCGCTGGGCGAGACACGCACGGGGGTGATGAGAGGGAAGAATATGCACCCGCCAGGCTATTTGTAGCCCATCTAAGCATCCCGCAAGTTAAACAGTTCTTCTTTCTTCCCCTGCTCCCAGCGAGCTCAGGAGGCTCCCCTACCCACCAGAGGAGCGCTCACGGTGCACAAAAAGCTAAATAATTGACCTGACCAACCTGGAGATGAAAAATAAAAATCTACCGTGGGTGCTCAAGCATGGCTGAGGGCAGAACTTGGCTCCAACAAGCCGCCTGTTGTCTGGTTTGCCTTTTGCAGTTTTTGGCATAACATTCTCATCTCGGCCCTTGCGGAAGGTTGGGGTAGGGCAAGGGACCATGTCCCAGCCTGGGGCCACAGCAGGCTCCTTGGAAACCTGTTGGAGTGCGTGTCCCCTCCTAGGAAGCATGCAACACAAAAGAATATTGCAGGGTGAAGAAGAGGAGGCTTGCCCTTGACCTTGACGCATAGCCATGGAAAGCTTGTAGCAAGGGAGACTGCTCCCTCCAGCCAGGGACAAGCATTTATGGGACAACTCCCAAGTCATCCTCTTCTTTGCGGGCAAACTTGAGTAGAAGAGGCTGTTTGCACAACCTAGGGTGGCTTTTGCAGATGGAGAAGCTTCACCCAACCCTTTCTAGCAGTTTATAGAAAGGTTTCTGCCTGCCTCCTTAGATTGTGCCTGCAGACTACTGGTCGGTCACCCTGCCAGAGATGAGGCTTCATCAGCTGTCAGCACTGAAGTCTGGTATCATTTAAAATTCACTCTGATGTCCCATTTCACTGGTGATGTCAGCGCAAAGATATTTCGACAGGGGGGGGGGGGGGGAACACCCGGGATAAAGAAAAGGGGGTGCCAAAACCCGAACTACGCTTTGCCAAAAAATTAA
>WTSP01007447.1:6736-55165 GCA_025331215.1 Actenoides lindsayi | reverse complement strand
ATGGCCCTCTCTGACGCGTGCTGCTACTTTTTGCAATCCCGACAGGGAAGGGAAAAACAATAAACAGAGAAAAGATAGCGAGTAGACGGGCGTAGGGTGGGGGGGGGGGGGGGGGGGGGGGGGAACAGCCTGGCATAAGCATAGGGTGTGACCAAATCCGGACTAAGCTTTGCCTACAAATTAAGCATCTTCCTTCTTTAAACTGATCTCCTCCTTTTCCAGGCCTTCAAAGTCATATCGCCCCCCAGATCTCCCCACAAGCAGGGGAAATCAGCAGTGAGCCAGTCAGCTGGATATGGTGGTGAGAGCAAGAGGAATTAGTCTCTGTAGTATATGAAAAGAATTAGGACTATTTAATCTCCTTTTCCCCTTATCAGAGGTCTCAAATGTCATTTTGTGAGGGAAATGCAGTGGAAATTCCTGCAAATCTTTCCTACAATTAAGGAATTGACAAGATTTTTCAGCTTTTTCTCCCTGTCTTTGAAAAATTACTACATAAAGGAAACAATCTTTGCAGAGCATATAACTCACAATAGGCTGAAACATTATCTTAAACTATTCGTCTGCTTCCTGCTTAAGTAAACATATTAGGAATGTGTGTATATATTTCTTGGGCAGCTTAAAAATAAAAAGAAGAGAGGTATATAGCCTCTCCTGCTTTTGAGGAGCACGCTGTTTATGTTGTTATAAGCACAGAACATATTTATAGTCGAACACTGCGTGAAAGTGCAGGCAAGCTGGGAAACATTTGTTAGGTTAATGATCTTTTATTTAACTGGTGTAGAAAAATGCAGCCCTTTGGATTGATTCATGACATGAATTGTATAGAAACCTTCTTCCTCAAGAAAAGTGAAACCTCAAAAGGTCAATCTGACATTTCAGCTTTCTCAAACACCCAGCAAAGATGTTCAGAGCAAACTCCCCAGCCCAGCAAGCTGGATAGGGTTAGGGCAGGGAAAGGATAAACCACAGCTAGTGATTCATTTCAGGACAAAAACCAGAGCCACTCAAATCACCTGGGCTGGAGAGGACCCATCCTGCACCACAGCAGCACCACTCCACCCTTTGTGAAATGCATCGCACTCCTCAAAGCGCCCCAGCCAGAGGCTTTGCAGGCTGCAGGGAAGGGGCTGACCAAGCCTTTTGGCTGTCTGGCATCTCTCCTATTCAACCAAGAGGCTAACCAAGGCCCAGCCCTCCTCTGGGGCTCAACTACCAAGTCAAAACTAGAGCTGAGAAGAGCTGTTCTCAACTACCAGATGCCTGAGCTGACTGCAGGAAGCGTCTGCTGCAGAGAGTGAGCCCACATGGGCAGAGCAGCAGCTCCTTCTGCCAGCCTTCAGTCAGGCAGCCATGGGTTTTTACAGTTTGACACCTCTCGCCTTGCCAAGGATGTTACATCTCTGCATCGCTGCAGAATTAGCTTAACCCTGCACCAACCATTTCCGAGCAAAACAGTGACCCATCTCAGGGCTCTTCAACCCGTGCTCAGCTCCCACCCCTCCTCCAGGGCAAAGTGCATGTACGTGCTAGTGTTTGCTGCCACAGGGGAAAGGGCTGTCTGAGAACTGCTTCTGTGGTCATAGAGAGGGAATAACATGCAGAGACATGCACCAGAGCATCCCCGCGAAGCCTACGGCAGAGCCAAATGAGCCCAAGGGACCTGGTACAGCAGAGGCTCCCTGGGAGCTTGGACCTGCCCCGTGAGATGAGTGTCCCTGCAGCCACGGGGAACAGCCAGTGCTCCAGCCAAGTACATCCTTCTGTCTGCAGTTTTTTCCTGTGCACTCCCCAGTCCCACACAGACCGCTTAGGTCTGAACACTGATCACTCATTAGGCACTGTCCAGGTCAACCCGAGACATCCCCCCGATTTTCCCCATACAGTTGGGTCCTTGGTGGGGATGTGGAGGCAGCTCCCAAAGCCCAGGACAGCAGGTACCGCCAGCCTTTCCCTTCAATCTGTACTGCAGGTGCCTCAGGTCACCACTGGCTTCCCAGGAGGAACTCAGGGAACAAGTTTGGAATTTGCTAAAAACACTTGAGCGGCAGGAAAAAGAGAGTTTGCTTCCAGAGATCACCCAGGACAGATGCATAATATATCCTATATATACATATCATTATATAGAAAGGAGAAAACACTCATCTCCTCTGCTTTCTCTCCCAAGTATAGCCATAGGTCTTCAAGCCCCGGGGATTAGCTTTGTGCCCCTCAAGGGGTTTGGTGGTCTGTAGCACACATGGTCAAGCACTTCCACAGAGCCAGCAAAGGGAGGCTGCTGCCTCCCAAATCTGACTGCCCTCACCCACCTCCTCCCCTCCAGCCCTAAACCCCTTATGAGATGACTCTATAGTCATTGCTTGCTGCTCCTGACTCTTCCCATACCTACAGCAGGGCTCTGGGGAAGGAAAGACAGGTCAGCAATAGCTGCTTCACACTTCTAGGAAACCCTCAGGTTTTTTTGTACTCAGCAAGTCATAAGATAGTGCAGCAAATAAACAAAACATAAAAACCAAAACAAAGCCCTCAGCTATGCTGTTCTTATCTACCTGGATTTTCCTTTTTATCCTACAGCTTCAGGGAAAACAAGCCCACAGGCAAAGGGAAGCTATTTTAAAGTGTCAGTTTTACCCCCAGCGTCACTCCAACACTCCCCACACAGGCAACTCTCACATGGATTAAGCAGCATCTTTGGAAACCAGCATTCTCCAAGAAGGCAGCCCCAGGGCCCCTGCCCTGGCTGCTCCCAAGCCAAACAAACTTGATTACTCCTCCTAAATTACTGTGATACTATTTCTTCTCTGAAAATTGTAATAGTTTCTCTCATCCCAAGATGCACAGCCTCTACCCTCCAAACCACCACCCAACCCTGCCAGATCCCCAACCAAACATCCCCCCCCCCAAGACACACAGTTCCCAGGCACTTACCAACAGCATCTCTCTGCAGTAAACAAGCAGGAATAACTTTGCAGTCATGGTGACTTAATTCATTTAATAGACCTGAAAGAGAGGTGGGAGCTCCCACCTCATTCCCAGGTCCCACCCCCCCCACCTGCCCCACTCCTGCAAGCGAATGGCAGCAGAGCCTGGGGCAGCAGTGCTCTCCATCAGCAGCACCTTCTCCCCACATCACTGGTGACTACAGGGTAACACTAACATGGCACGACCACTCTGAAAAGCTTAGGCCGAAATTTTCTCCACAACGAGAAACTTACTTAGTCCTGCCTACAGTTTATACCAGCTCAGCAAGCTAAGTGAACTCTTCTGGCAAAGTCTTCTGTGGCAGTTTAACTGGAGCATTTCAGCTCTCACCCATCTCCACCGACTCAACAGCTGCAACAACTAAAGGCACAAACAGGTGCATCTGCTCTGTGCAACCACTACACAACTTGGAGACATTTGCTCCCAAAGCAGAGGGCAGCTTGTCCTTGCCCCGTAGCTACTCCTGCTGAGTACCACAGTACCAGCCAGCCTCCGTGCAGGGGGGGTAACTGCTGGAGGTGAGGAGCAGGAGAAGCCAAGAGACAAAAATCCTGCTGGAGGGCTGGGATAATGTGGGTCCCTAAGGAAAGCAAAGGCTTCTTCAGCATCTGTAATGAGGACATCTGTCGGAGCTCTTCATCTGTGTGCAAATGCCACCAAAGAAACCCCAGGCTCCACGCCTTGACTGACAGTACTGCTCTGGCAAAAGCTTCCAGGGTGGAGTTCACCCAAGTCATCAATTTCCATTTTTGAGTTTGATGAGATAAAGAGCTAATGTGTGATTTCTGCCAAGGAACCTGATGCAGCAAACTCCATCAGTCCATCATTCTCTGGAAGGGCAAGGTTTAACCTCACAGCACAGCTGCCAAAGGGCCATTCATTGTGAACTGCAGAAACTGAGCCAATCTCACCGTTGATCTCCCTGGTGCTTGTCAGGTGGCCTCCCCTGCAACTGGAAAAGGCTCCCAGGAGAGTTTGGCTCTTGCAGGGAGCTCATCCTGCCAAGCCTCTCTCTGCTGTGATGGGCAACCCCTATTTGCCAGGAGGACTGCAGACTGGCTGCTCTGCAGGTTTGCACTGATGAGCCTCCTCCCCTTCCACGACCAGAAGCCAAGATAACTTTCCCACTCTTGTGTTTAACAGCAAAGCCTCTGTCAGGTTTTATGGCTTTGGTATTCAAATCCCTGATGCAATCATCAGCACAATTCTGAGGAGGTGATGGAGATCCCCATGTTCCTTACAGAGTCTGGGGCAGCAGAAGCTTTACAAAATGCCACCCAGCATCAGAACTTAAACCCCTGAGATACAATGCAGTGCTGCTGGGGGATGTCTCCTTAGTGGGGATGCTGCCTGGCCAGCTTGCGGGCTGGTGACAGCATTGTGATCTGCTTCAAGGAGTTTGCTTTCCAAGAATCTAAGAAACGGAATTCATAAATGAAATTTAAACACTCAGGCCAGCTACCTTTCCAAGGAGCTATTTACCCCACACCAGGCAGGATGCAGAGAGCTCTTTGTCTTGCCCCCCTCTCCCCATGGTGTAGTTGGGGCATTTGCACTTTTTTGTTGGAAACACTCTCCTTTAATTCTTGCAGGCACCAGGTTCACAGTGCAGGATCCATTTGCTCATTGATTGCTGTGTCTCCTCAGTGTTACCTTTGGTCCCTCTTTTCATAGACTGGAGGTGAAGACAATTTTTCCACAGCAGGCAATGGAGAAAGGTCCCAAAGGGAACTCCATGGAGCACCACATAATGTCACTGTGAAAGTGTGGTCTGGAGGAGTTTTACTGCCCACACAGCCGCATCCAGCTGAGGCCAAAGGCTGCAAAACAAAATTGAATGTTATACCAGAGACACAAGTGCCACCAGGCTCGGTAGAACAATCATGTGTTTGTCCTTTGGATGAAAGAAGGAATTCAGTTTGGGCTGTGGTGAAGCCTGGAAAGCACAGTGGGGAGATTTAATGGGAGTTTAATCACCGATTTTAATGGGATTTGCTAGAGGTCCCACCGGGCATAGGAATCATAGAATCATAGAAACATTTAAGTTGGAAAAGACCCTTAAGATCATCAAGTCCAACCATAAACCTAACACTGCCAAGTCCACCATTAAGCCATGTCCCTTAGTGCCACATCTAAACGTCTTTTAGTTCCCTCCTGGGATGGTGACTCCATCACTTCCCTGGGTAGCCTGTTCAACCCTTTTAATGAAGACATTTTTCCTAATATCCAACCTAAACCTTGCCTGGTTCAACTTGAGGCTGTTTCCTCTCATCCTATCACTTGTTATTTGGGAGAACAGACCGATCACGGCTCCTTGTTTTCATCACACTGGGCTAAGGACTGGGGAGCAGCTGCCTGTTTCCCTCACACTGCATGAAAGCGGCATTAGAAAGGCCCGTGCACAGTTTCCATCCTGCACACTCCAGAGGCTGCAGCCAGATTCAGGTAACCCCAAGTCCTGTCCCAACTGGTTCCCACTCCCTCGTGGGCTGTTGGGGCTGCAGAAGGAGCAAATCGCCCCAGGCGGCTCCTGCAGTCCCAGCACAGCCACAGGACAGGAGAAGCCAGCTCTGCAGCCCTGCTAATGCTGCTCGTGAGCCCCAGCAGACCCATGCTGTGGTCTGCACCCTCAGTTGTAAAAGCTGTTTGCTCAAAGCAGTGCAGCCACCTTGTCCACGCTCTTTGGCCAGCCAGTGCCCTGTTTGTGCTGCTCTCACTGCAGGCCAGGGGAATAGCCACGTATTCCTGGCCACAGAGGACTGCCACTTGCCTCCCCCTTTTTACTGCTTGGTGTCACGTGTCCACCGGCAAATTAAGTGTAGAAGCATTGTGTTTTGGAGTTAGAAAAGTGAAGTCACATCCACTTTGGTTACAGTGATTATTTAGGTAGCGATGTGACCTACCAGCTGTTACTCCATCCTAACAACCACTCCAGGTTGGACAAAGCCCTGTTTTGTTATACCAGGACTTTTACTGTCCGGTTGCTAATGCTTAGAGAAGGCCTGTATGAATCAAGTAGAGCATGGAGCCCAACAGCACATTAGGGACCCGTGGGTTGATGTTTGTAACAGTCACAGAAGGACCATCCACCAGGATCTCTCTTAATGCACCATGTGCAATTCAGCCGCACTCACACAGCCTGCATCGCTACCCAAGGTGAGACGAGGCAGGTTTAAACCAGCAATGATGTCCCTGGATGGGCTGGCATCAGCTTAATTCACTTTTGAAACAATTTGTCAAGGAACCGGTGCTGCTCTTTGTACCGAGCAGAGGTAGTAGAGCTGCAGGTTTGGGTGCAGAGAGATGCCGTGGGGCCATGGGGTCATAGACTCGGCTTTGGTGGAGATGCAGGGTGGAAGAGAGCTCTGTGCACAGCCCAAAGTGAAGCAAGGACTTCTCATCAGGAGCACTTGCATTAAGGTCAGCATCCATGAAAGCTGACAGCTTCAGAAGCAGAAAAACAGAAGTCTTGTGAGCAGCCACAGGACAAGCATCAGCAAGAACTGTGCAGGGGAAAGTAGAGCCTGAAAAACACAGCAGGGTGGAAAAAAAACCAAATTTTCTGGAGCACAGTATGTCTGGCAGTTACAGGAAAAAAACCCTAAAAATGAGACAGCGGCACTTCTGGGTCTGGTCCCCAACTCTAGGGAAGAAGGCAGGTTGGCGGCTGGAGTAAGGAGATCGAGGCACTCATGCAGTTCTCCTCCAACATGGAGCAACCTCAGGCTCCCAATTGCTCTTTCATGCCTCAGTTGACCACCTGGCAGTGGTGACCCTTCCCAGGTCCTCTGTGGGAATGATGAGTCCTTGGGACAACATGAAAGAGCCTGTGAGGGGGAAGGTGTTTCAGATATCAAACTGGCTATTGTTTTTCTCCGTGAAAGATGAAAAAATTTCAGCAATAAAGGGTCAGCTTGGTCCCTGTGAAGACCAGGCTATTGTAACCTCTGCTGCTGCTTTGAGGAATTTTTCTCCTGAAGAAGGAGCCGCCAGGCAAGTTCAGAAGGATTGCTCCTTCTGAAGGTGGAAAATGCCTGGCATTGTGTCCAGCCTCTGTTTGAAGTGGGAGAAAAGCAACTTTGAATAAGCTTTTTATGGGCCCCATGGCTCTGCTTGACCATAATGTCAGCTTGTAATTAGCAACAGATACCACTTCTGTCACTCCCGATGTTATCATCAGCTGTCTTGCGTTTCAAAGTGAGGAGAGGCATGTAAATTATGGGCAATTTGGTTTCTGAAATGGGCTTTATGGTTTTTTTTTCTGCAGGGTGACTGGGAATCCTGGAGTTTGTTACGGAGATAGCAGTTGAGCTGGCAGAAAGAGGAGCAGGAGAGAAGCAACATACATTACAGAGCTGCTCCAGCAGATCCCGGGGGGAAACACATATGGGCCAGCTCCCCGGTGAAGGCAGAGCGGAGTGGTAGGTCTCACAGGGCCTGTATATCTTCAGAAAAGAGGAGGGCAGGTTTGGAGGCATCCACTGTCCTACATCTGAGGCAAGGAGGGCTCTGCAAGCCTTCATTCACACACCAATGTGGAGAGCTGGAAGGGGAAGAGGACAGCTCGCTGCTGGGCAGCCAGTGCAGCGTTATTTCCTACCCAACATATTGCAAGTGCTTTGGCTGACTAAGTGTGAGATGACCCAAGAACAACTGAGACATTAGTTTCCTCATATAGACAGAAAATATTGCCTGCAACTAAAATAAAATTTTCACAGCGAAGGAAACTCTTGCCTTTCCCAGAACAGTTTCAATTTTTTTGGTAAGAAAACGAAACAACTCTGAATTCACACCATCAGAATTTTGACCAAAAGCAATTTTAACGTCTGTTAAAAAAATGGAGCAAAATTTTTTGCTTTTTTTTTGCTTTTTTTTTTTTTTGTGGAGATGGAAGTCTATTTCTCGCAGCAAGCCCGGCGAGTTTCCCAAATCCCTTGGCACTGCTCTGTAGCCTAACAGATCCCACTGCCAGAGCACTGGGCTGGGTATTTGATTTCATCTATTGCTGTACGAATTACTGAGTGTCCTGTTTCTGCCTTGCTTTGGCCTCCTGCAGAAGGAGTCACACCGGAGCCACTCTTTGCAAGGGGTCCCCAGGAAATGGGTTAAAGCAGAATTTGGCCCCACACTGACTCTGTGGTGTCAGGTTCTCCCCTTTTATTTGCTGGAGGAATTCAAGCATCACTCTAGTGCTCCAATCTTTCTATCTACCACTGGCAAATAACACAGCCAAAAAGGTTATCTGCCTTCAAACAGAAATAGCTTATGTTTAGAAAAGAATTAAATTTTGTTCCCTTTAGAGTTGCAACCACATCCTCAAAGCTGTTAACCTGAAAGTGAACTTCAGATAATAAAACTCTAACCTCACCCCTTCAGACGAGCTAGCAGCCAGCAGCTACCTTGTGTACTCTCCTGCTATCTGCCCCATCGATTGCTTGATAGCACAGCTTGTTTTCTTTTCCAAGGGAAGACAGCTACTAAATCTATGCTCCCCAAACCTCTCCTTAGCACTCTTGGGCTTCTCCACAGCTGCGATGCTTTTCCATCGTCCCTGCTTTCAGTTAAATAAACATTATGACACATACTGATTGCTTTAACAAACTTTACTGTTCCACGTCCTCGGCAGAGCACAGTTATCTTTTTACAGGGAACATTCCTTTCCTGTTGCTATGCCTACTTCAGCGCCATCCAGCACGATAGCCAAGACTGCTGAACTAACACGCCATTCCCAACGACTCCGTTTTGCTCATCTTGAAATAGCTCAGAAGGGGTGCGGGGCCAGACCGCCAGCAGATGGGAGCTGTCAGAGCTCCTCCGCCCGCAGCCCAGCTCCCGCGGTTCATCCCAGTCAAGGACCCAGCCGCGGCTGTCGCAGGGCGAACGTTGTCTTCCGAAAATGCCCCAGAGCTAAAAGCGTCTGTAGGAAAAGGGAAAAGAGGGGTACGACTGCCAGCACAGCCAGGGAAGGGTGGCTTTATCCTCCCTGGAAGGCTGCATTTGGAGTTCTGTAATTTGCGACCAAATTGCAGAATCCAAAAATATTTCTGGCAAACGGTATTTCACAACCATTCATCATCGTCGTGCACAATTTCCTTCACATGACAACCTATGCTTTCAAACTTGCAAAGAGAGGGGAAACTGCCATTTGTTTTGGCCCAGCCAAAATAGCGCTTGGCCAGGGGGACTCGGGGAGCCCTGGCTGTTCCCATCGATAAGCTCCAGCAGACCAGCTCCTGCCAGGCAGGCATGGGCACCTCGTGCTCCACGCACACCACAGAATGGTTTCATGAAATGGGCATGTTTCAGTTTCCCCCAACCAGCCTGTTTTTCACATCTAACTCAGCAGTGCCCATTGTCCCCGTGGTTGTGCCACTCTGTTAATTGCCACGTGGAAACCTAGAGATTTTAATAACAAACTCCCCTGAAATCAGTGATTTCACCTTTTTCCAGGATGTTTTCACTTCCCCTTATGCAAACATTTTCTTCTTGATAAAGGACAGGTTGGTTCCTCAGATGCTTCTATTCTCAAAGGTCTGATTATTTCTGTCTAGTAGAAACCCAGATGCAATAGCTCCAAAATGCATCTAGCATGCAGGACAAAGCAGAGAGAGGCCAGCAGAGCCGAAGAGGATTTCTGGCAGCTGATCAATTGTAAAAGATAGTTCTTCCTGCAGGCATCAGCCAGAGTATTTTTGGGACCTCAGGACATGCGTGTGCACTGCCCTCACAGCTCTCTGAATACTCCTGCACCTTCAATGTACCCCAAACCCAAACTATTTTCTCCTTTTTCCAACACCATTGAGTAGTATACAGGATCTAATTAAGACTTCTTCCTTTAATCTTTCTGTTTAGGCTTTTTCATGACTGACCCACAATACATCAGACTAGTTGTGTTCAGGGGGGGGAAGTACAAGGGTGTGATCAGAGGAAAGGACTTGAAAGGAAGCAGATAAACCCCAGCCCAAGTCCCTCCTATAGCCCGTATCCGGTGGCGAGCACATTGCCAGCCACAGAAGGGCTTGGGGCAGCCGTGCAAGGGTTGGGGACAGCCTCTTTTTCTGGGCCCGGCCAACACTCACCCCTTGTTGGGGAATTGACCACCTTGTCCCCACCTCTCTCCCGCCTTCTCAACAAGCTTTGTGCCCAGAGCTATGTCCTTCTCATGGATCCAGGAGCACTGAGAAGAAGTATCCCAGGGGATCCTACTGAGGATAAACCAGGGGGTCACCCTGGGATAAACCCAGCACTTGGAGAAGAGACTTCTGTCCGTTCTCCTCCCAAGTGGGGTTGTGCACGATGGCTCGCTGGAGACCTTCCACCTACCCTGCCCTGAGAGATATGGCCACAGCAGCCAACTTCTGTAGACAAACCCCACAGCGCCAAGGGATGCTTCTGCTGGCAGCCCACCAAAGACTCATCTCCGGCCACAGCAACAAAGCCAGGGCAGCAGTCAAAGCCTGCTCGGCTCAGGAAGCAAAGAAATCGGAGAGCTGGATGGGCCCAAACCCAGATGGAGAGAGACAGCCACGTGAATGGAGGAAATGATTCAGGATCTGGAAATGTGAACAGCACAGGCTGCGTGTGCTGGGTCTTGAATTGGCCTCTCTCAACACCAAGTGGTTGGGGTATTTTTTTGGGATGCAGACAGGGAATCTTGGAAGTGCGTCAAGAGCAGGCTGGGTGCATGCACCAGATCCATGTGGAGAAAACCTCCTGGTCTGGAACGTCAGTTAAGTGTTTTGCCTCTTTTTGCCTTTTCACAGGTTATACAAATTGAAGCTTAAATGGCCACATTCCTTGCAGTCATTTGCTTTTATTAAAGGAATAATGTATATACACATTGCCAGCCAACCCTACACCTAGGAGATGTACTGTGGGCTATAATAGGATCAGGCTGGATTTCCATGGAAAAAGCATGTCTGAAGGCTTTTCTGGTCCATCAGGATAACTTCTTTGTTGGAATTCCACTGCCCATTCCCACTGAACTGCAAACAGGTCAAGCCAGCAGTGCTGGAAAGGTCTCCATTCCCCACAGGACAACCAGATGAAATTTCTGAATTCACCCCTGAGCTGGCTCTGAATTTGACACACAGGAAGGTCTAGATCTGCCCGTCTGGGAAATTAATCTCTTCCAGACCAGCCTCAAACTTGGTCCTGAAGGCAAACACACCTCCCTGCCCCTGTGTCCTCTGGCCATGGATTGGAAACACCACCTAAATTAGTGGGAGGGGAGTCTGCTTTCCTGTTTGTGCAAGAGCTGACTTCTCTGAAGGTTTGCCAGTGGTGGGGCTGAGTTTAAGAAGAATAAAATACTGGTGAGATGAAGGGGAGCATCAGTGAAGGTCAGTGAGTACTTTGGATTAAAATTTATCCCCAGATTTATGTGAGGTTTGCATTGTCTAGCTTGCTTTTGCTGAGTGATTTCTTGCATTCCTGTGGTACAAGAAGCCAAATTCATCCTTGCTCTAAATCCATTTATTTCTCTCCTGAAATTAATTTTGCTCTTGCATTTCAAAGAGCAATGATGGCAGAGCATCTATGAAGCTCTGTGAGGCACAAAAGAGTTGCACCTGCTACAACAGCAAAACCATAAACACAGTTTATACCCTCTGAGGGAGAGCTGTGGATGTTTTGCCTTTGGATTCCAGCAAGGCCGGCTTGCTTTGAGCCTGCTTCATAGTTCTTTTCTTTCAGGGCAAAAGGAGAAAGTATCAAAATCAGACCCACATTTCCAAATGCACCTATTCCCTACATCTTTTCAGAAAAAAAGCATGGTCAACCTTTACACATGTCCCAAAAATACGTGCAGAACAAGAATAGTTTTGTGAAGCAGAGACAAGAAATCAGCAAACGTACACCAAGGTTGAGCAACAGATGAGATCCTGTCTCTGAAGAAATGACATTACGAATCTGGTGAGGAGAAGGAACAGACTGTTTGTTGGCTTTTCTATCTAGGAAGTAGCAGGCTGCCAGAAGTCTCCTGTAAATGAATGTCCTGGAAGAGAGCAGCACGATCTGTCACAAGGAAGATCTGGTGCTAACCAACACCATCAACAATTGTTGACAGATGAACCTTCCCTAGACTGCTGGGTCTGCAGAATTTCTGAGGAGTGAACAACTTCTGTCCATTACAGAGGCTCTTGCAAAATCCCTACAAAACTCTTCCAGAAACAATTGAATAACTTCAGAATAACAAGCAAATATCTAAATAATCCCTCTTGATCCTGGGCCCAACAAGGGGCTGGTGGGAGGATGCCGAGAACACAGATGTGTGGAGGGTAGGTAGAAAGCCACTTGTGGAACCATTGCTTTCCTTGAATGATTCTTTTCCCCTTGGCCAATGCCAACACCGTGGTCCCAGATGTGACCTCAAGGCCAGGGTCACCTGTCCTTTCCCCTGCAACAGCCACTTTCCTGGGTATGGGTCAGGGAGCCAAACTGCTCTACAGTCTTCAGATAGCTTCATACTTTGGTAAATAAAGTGGTTTCACCCCTGTTGAGCTGCAGTGGTGGGAATGGAGCTAAAGCACTCTTGCACACCAACACCTGGAGCCACGGACTAGAGTCATATACCTATTTGGGGTGCCAGGTATGTGTGTGCTCACCTCAGTCTGTTCCAGTTGAAGAATTCACTGCCCCCTCTAATGCGTCATTTCTCCTTGCTTGTGTCATCACCCTTTCCCCAATATATGAAGTCTATTTCTATCATTTCCTATTTCTAATAATTTCCTACAGTTTAACCCAGAATGGGTTAGGGAAAAATGGAACAAAGCAATCAGTCAGAGGTAGTGACTCACATAAGGTGGCTGTGGAGAGCAGGGGGGATGGGCTGGTCATCGCTGCTTCTGCTGGAGCCAAGCAATGGCACATGGACATGGACCAGTTGGGAAATTTGGCTTTGCAGAGAAGAAACTGCCCAACAGGACTGTAGTGGCAGTGCCACTTCTGTGTGGTACAACTTGGGCGCAGTAGAAATCCCTGTGACAGGATGAGAACATTCAGGGAAGATCCAGTTCTTACTCTGGCCCACATCCCTTTGCTCCACAGCGGCAGGTTAAATCCCCCAGTGATCCCACAGAGTCTGACACCTCCACACACCTCAGGGCTGTGCTCCAGAGGCACAGGCTGGATCCCAACAATATCTCAGGTCACACCAGGTGGGGATGCAACCAGGTCTGGCTCAGATGGCTCATGTGAACTGTGAGGTAGAGCATCAAATAACAAATGACTTCACTTACTTGCAAATTACAAGTTCCCCAATATTATTTTTTTTTTCACTCCAGCCCATAACTACTGCACCAGTATACCCAGTAGCTGCTTGCTATGGCCACTCCACAGTAAGTGGACACACTCTGGGCATCTGGAAGAACCATGATGGGTTGTCATATCTACTCTTACTTCTCCTCCTTCTTCCCTAGTCCACAGATGACCAAATGTGATATTAATGACTTACCTTTTTCTAAGAGGAGAGATTCATACCTCAAGCAGGAGGCACAGAGCATGTAAAAGCCCGTACGCACCTTTCCCAAAACCAGCGTGGGTTTTGCTGGGAGGCTGCCCTACTTACGAGCCCTCTCTTTTAAAAGTTCTCTTACAAGAAAATTGTCATTCAGTTACATGGCATTTTTATAAGTAAACAACTGCTGCTCAGAAACCAGCTCAAGTCCATCTGCAAAAGCCTGAAAAATGCCAAATTCGTGATTCCAGGAGACCATTATGTCTCAGGGCTTCCACCACCTGATCCAGTAGCAGATCTGGACTCATTTTCCAGCACGTTTTATTTAACTCTGGCCTCTCTCTTAGAGCTGCAGGCTGCTTAGCCCTGAAGCAGCAAGTTTAATACCCCTTTCAGAACGTCATTAGCATTAACTATTTTTACTGCGTATTCTTGTTATTCATGTAAGCAGATCCCCCTTTGGGCCTTGCTCCAGGCAATTCCTTGAGCCTTCGCTCAAGTGAACTCCGTGCACTCCAAGGCGCAGAAAAGGGCTCCTCCCAAATTTCCTGCATGTGTGATGCTCACTTAGCCTGTACTTCACAACTGGACCAGTTGGCACCTCTGACCCTGTCCTCATGGTCATTGGGCACAGCCTTAGAACGTAACTGCACCAAGTTCCTGAGGCCCCTGAGCCGGAGGTGAACCCAATGGGCATCCGCAGCAGCACGGGCAGACAGGAGCCGAGAATCACCATGATGACATGCAAAGCAGTGTCAGGGCAGATCCCCCTGTCCCAACACGCTGCAGCTACAGGAAGGCTCCTTCCATCCCTGCTCCACCCATGCACATCACTCTGGGAGACAGAAACCTCTTCTGATTTTCTTTTGTAAGGCAGCTTGCCAGCTTCTTCAGAAGTGCAAAACAGCCTGATCTAGATCTCAGGTTCCCACCTAGCTTTTGAATTATTTTTTTGGACTGAGACAGATTCTTAATTTGGAAGGATGTTACCTGGTGGCTCTGGTGTGCGGGTCAATGCTAATGCATCGTTTCCTCTCATTAGATTTTCCCATTTGTTTTGCATTAGAAACAATCCTAAGACCTATCTGCTGATCCTATACTTCTGATAGGAGAAAAGTCTTCTCTGAGGAAGAGCCTTTCACTCTGATAAGGACATTTTTCCTCATCTGCTGTGAATGTCATGGCTGCAGTGTTCCCTTTTAGCACACTGGGATGTAGCTCTATATGAGGCCAACAAAAATAGTAAGTCCTAAACTGAAACCCTCCAGATGATCTTGGCAGAAACAACACGTCCATCACAAATGGAAATCACATTTGATACTCCACAATGGCAGGAAACTCACCTGGTTTTATTTAGTCTCCACACAGCTATGTGCTCCTGGCACTCCTCCAGCATCTCTCTTTCAAGAGGGACGTTTTTTCTTTTAAGCTCTCCGTTCATGGCTGTCCTTTCTTATCTAAAGCACCCTGCATGTTTGATTTTCACCGAGGCCCTTTGCTGAACTTTTTTTTGTCTGCTGTAAAAAAAGTATAAGGGAACCTAGCAATTCATGCATTTACAGCTCTGTTCCCACAACAAGGTGCTTAAAATAAAGAAATTGGCTCAGGGTAATTGCTTGATATGAGAAAGATTATCCAGGCAATGAACATCTGTATCACAGCTACGGTTGATGGCTCTGAGTGCTGTATCATGTGCCAGCAGTTCTCTGCCAAAAAAAATACTTTAAAAAAAAAAAAATTTCCAACCCAACATATGCTTATATAAGACTTATCCAGTATGCAAAGAAGCTCATTAAAAGGAGAAAAAAAAAAAAAAAGAAAAAAAAAGAAATAAAAGGAGAAAAGACCGGAGTGTTGAAATAACACAGGAAATTACGCAACCGATACCTGAACCTGAGCATTGCAGATCCTATCCAGAAACCTCACTATCTCACAAAGCTTTGGTAAAATAAAACAAGTTATCCTTCTTTTCGAAACTGAACTTGTTGATGCAGAGTCAGATGGAGGTTTCGCATCAACACGGTCACTGCAGGCCACAGCAGCTGTAACATGGGCCAGGTTTTGTGTCATCCCCAGCATCTGGGCAGGGTAAATCCATCCTCTCCTCGGCTGCACTCTGCACATTATGGAAACCTCCAGGGCTGACACATCCGAGGGGCACACGGACACTGGCTGCTCCTTTGCATGGGGTTGAATTGCATTCATGGCTTTTAGCGTGAAAGCAGCGTGGATAAAACGGAACGGAGCAACACGTTTGGAATAAAGTCAGACATGAATTTCTGCCAGAAATTTAAGCTGACCCAAAGAAAACTTGTTTCTGAGATAAGTTCAAGAACATTTCTCACCTTACTTCCACACTTGCATTTGGTATACAGGAGGGTCACATCCTTCCTCCATTTCTCCAGGAATAGGGGCTATGCAATCCCCACTCAACCTCTGCACAGGAGTTAACCTGGGACTCCCAGAAATTCACTTGGGAACCTGAGGTAAAGCCTCAGAGCCCATAACCCTCGGTTAACAGGTGAGGGTTACATGAGCTGCAAGTTCACTTCTCAGCACATGACAGGAGTGCGCGGTCAGGACTTGCCCGGGCACAGTACTGGGAGCTCAGCATCACAGCTTCAGACTTGTAACGGGAGATCCCCTTCCCACCCAGTGAAGAAAAAAGTAAAAGTTCTCAGGCTCAGATAAGCTTATCTATCCTTTTCCTTGTGCTCAAGGAGGGCTGCTGACCAGGGAAGCTCTGGTTCAAAATTTTGTTTTGATAACAAGCTCATCCATCCCATGACTAACCATCCTTGATAATGGTTTATGTCTGCACTAAGGATCTGGACACCAACTGGCAGCTGCAGCAGGAGGACAAGGGAAGGACCAGACATCTCAATCTTGCCAACCAGTGGCGTAGCAAGGGGAAGGGAAGGCAGAGGCAGGACAGAATGGTTGTCTTGCCCTAAACAGAACACTCATACCTGTCTACTGAAAGAAGATACCTGCCCACAGAATACTTTGAATGGAAGATCCTCCAGTAACAAGGTGTGAAGAAGCCTTATGGTCTTGGCAGGTTTGGTTTGATGTTCAGTGGAGGTGACAGGAGTTTTCACACTGGCTTCAACAAGCCAAAAGCTCACCGTTTGCCTTGGTTAGCCTACAGTATGCAATACATTTAGGGGTACATATGCCCCTGCCCTCACTCTGGTTTCTCACACATACTCGCTACCCACCCAACTTTTAGGTTGTCCTCTCCCACTGGTACAAAACCACAACACTGTTTCCTCCTTGCAGCACGGCTACCTCCCTCCCCATCAGCCTTGGTGGTGAGAACATTCACAGAGCCTGGAGGGAAACTACCCTCCTTTGGGCTGCAGAGCCCCAGAACTGCCTAAAAACAGATTAATAGCTTAATGTCAGGAAGAGAAACACATCCCCACTGCAGCCTTCCCAGGCCCAAACCCATAGCACCTCACAGACATCCCCACTGCAGGATCTGGTCGTGCCCTCCGGCCTGGTGGGACCTGAGCCCTGTGATCATAAAGGAGCCCTTTGTACCTCTGAATTGCTATCAGTTTGTGAAACAAAGCTCCAACAGTCCCAAACTCCTTGATGCCCAAGTAAATGAGCGAGCAGAGGGACTGGGATAGTTCCTGAGCACGTCTCTGTGGGCAGAAGGAGGACTATCTAATCAGATGTGGATGAAGAACAAATAAAAAACAGCTGCTTTTCACCAGTTCTTCTCCCAAATGGAAAAAAAAATGCATACACATACAAGAACAAGGGAAGAGGCACTGATGAGCTGTTAGCTGAATTTATTGCCAGCCTCTGACCCACAGTGGGGTCTTTTTTTTTTCCTTTTTTCTCCTTATTTAATTTATGACCCTGTTTCCCATCGTGTCATGACATCACCCAGGGAGATAGATTTCATAAACATGCACACACATCGCACTGGAAATGGGATAAACCCCGTAGACCATCCTTGGCTCTGTGCAACATCACCCCAGCAGCTGTCCCCAGGCACCCTCTCTTCTAAGAAATCACTTGGCATGGCTGTGACAGAGCCACCCACCTCCCAAGTTTTACTGGACTGAAGGCAGCTTGGAGGGGATTTTTATACCACACCAGTCTAAAAGCAACATTGCACTTTGTGTCCTCTTGCCCCACCCTAACTGCACTTTCCCTCCAAGGGAGCCAGACAGATCCACACTCAGAGATGATTTACGCTGTTCTCTTTTGGCAGTAAAATGTATCAAATCCTTCAGAGACTGGGTGGAACCAGAACTGCCTTCTCCACCACTCAGTCCAGGCTAAGACGGGAGAAGCCAGTGGTCAGCAGATGTGTGACCAATGTGTTCCCTTGTCCGGCATCAGCCCAAGACCAGCAGCATCCTTGCAGCTGGTCCAGGAAGGAGCTCTTGGCTTTCCTACACCTAACATCGGCGAACTAACAGCAGATAACTTGTTCCAGAATGCTCTGGTATTTGTTTGTTTGCCTACAGCTTCCCTTGGTGAGAAATCAGGAACTACCGATCTCCACAGTGGAAACCTCAGCTGAAAGGTCAGGGCCAGAGGAGCACGGGGCTTGAACTTCCCCTCTCCTTTCAGCAGTGGCAATACCAGCTGAATCTCAGGGTGGTACGTTCAGCACACAACACTGTCAGCACAAGGGCAGATCACCGTCAAACTGCTTCTGAAACCATTTCAGCCAAGCTGTTGTGAGAATGGATAGAAATCTGCCTTGAGACCAGCAGCAAGAGTGCGAGTGGGTATTCTGTGGATTCAGGATGAATGACTCAGGCTGCATTCCCCACAGCTTGCCTTAGCTTCAGTACTTGTAAAATCAATTCGAATTCAGGGAAGGGGAAACAGGGAAGAAAACAAACTCGCCTGCTATGTGAAGGCAGAGGGAGAAATACAGAAACCTGACCTTACTCTTTTGGAGAAAGGGTTTCACTAAGGAAGCAAAAACTTACTTTCTGTTTTCACAGAGAAAGTTCAATATAGACAATGGAATGACAGGAACAAGAATATCAGGCCCAAAATGTGCATGGGCCATTAGGAAACCCAGATGAGCAAACCAAGTACAGAAAGTGTTCTCAACACTTACATTGTCCTCCTCATCTTCACAAGGTATCAGGAAGAAAAGGAAGATAAGGGAAGAAAGTGAGGCTAAAGAGCTGGCCCATAGTAGCTGAAGATGGGGGGCAGGCAGGGGATTTTTAGCTCAGGTCCCCTGGGTGCTCCAGCTGCTCCTGATTCCTGGGAATCTCCAGATGACGCCCACACCATGGGTGCAACCTCATTTCAGGACACCATGAGCCTTTTTAGAGCTCAAAAAGTGCTTTTGGGCCATCAGCCTTTAAAAGAAGACCCATATTAACTAATAAAAGTGAATGTGACTCTAAATTGTCCTTTCATAAAGTTCATGATGAGCCCCAAATCTCAAATATCAGGTCTGGTGATGTTACCTGCTCTGAAAATACAATGCAGCCTTGGCGTACCTCCTCCATTGCACAAGAGTCCTTCATGAAAACAGCTAAAGAAGAGCTGACCAGACCACTGGGATTTAAACTATTTTCTGGTGTGTCGTCTTTGAGGCTTCAAGCTTTCACTTCATTGTCTCATGCTTTGGACAGAAGTAATCTTTAACAGACACTGTACATGACCTCATCATTAAAATATACTTCCATCACAACTGGAACTTCCCCCCTTTGTTAGCATTGGGTTTAAGTTCAAGTCGAAGCCCCAACCTCCTGGCTCCACATTAAGATGCCTCACAAGCCCTTGCGGTTAAGGATGCTATGCAATGAGCCAAACCATCCTTCCTGAAACTCCAACACAGCCAATGGAGCTGGGCTAATGGTTGTTCTCTTTCAATGATTTCAGCAGTCTGTTGGAAATGCTTGTTATGTGTAATCCTTATAAAAATAGTTGTGAAGAGGGTGGAAGGATATCAGGATTAAAGAGTCCTGTCCCTGAGGATCACAATACAGAAGGTAGAAAAGTCTCTGTTTATGGATCTGCATGTAAGCTGCGGAACCTCCCACCCAGAAGGTGACACACAACCCACATCAAGGCAGAGAGCAGGCATGGAAAACAAGTTAGGGAGGGAAGACTTCTAAGACTTTTTGCCATAGACTGAGAGTAAGCAGGCTCAGCCTCTTCCACCCAATCCTTTTCTGAAATAGGATCATCTCATGCCTTCTGCCCATCAGATCAGTATCTAACCACACAAGTGACCCTATCTCACAGTATCCTGAAGATGATGTCATTCCTTGCACACCCCTCACAGCACTCAGAGTGAAAAAAGCCAGAGATCAGCTTTGCCTCAGGAGACCACAGAACTGATTTGTCCAGATACCCAACTATGCTTTCACTGGTCCACATTTGCTTCAGAAGAGAAGCAGGGCACGTTCTGGGACTGGACACGAGTAGGGACAGACGACCCCAACCATAGAGCTGCTCAGGAATACAAGTCTTGACATCTAGTCGCTTCATTCTTTTCTGTGCACCCAACCTAAAAATCCACCTACCCGGCTGCTCAGCTCCAGACTGATGTTCTCAGAAGCCCCCAGGTTCTCTGCAGTGGATTTAACCCAGGAGCTCTGGGATAATCTCCCAGTGGAGAGGGAGCAGCCTCCTCCAGCCTGTTTGCTGGTTAGGATACTTCTTTCTTTGACCAATGATCAAGAAGCTATTATGTACCGAGAGGGGAGTGATTTGTTCTGTAACGTTCATGGCATTGCTTCAGTGCTTGGCGAGTCTGTCTTGTTATCACTGGAGAAGAATTTTACAGGCCACTGACAGACCTTCAAACGTAGCCATTGCTGTGTGGAAAATCCAATTTGCTTTGGAAGTCTCCTGACACAAGGCCTTGTCTTCATGGTCCCTTGGCAAACCATTTTCAGCACATGTACTGGTTCATGACCCTGTGATTTAACGGACATCATTAAATTTTAGCAGAAGAATCCATCACTTCGAAGGAACCTCTAACAAGTGTGTGACCTAAAAGCGAGACCTAATATCTTGGCATCTCCACACAAAGGGCTCCTTTTCTCTTAACAGTTGGCTTATCTCCATGCCACTCCCAGGTCAAGTTCAGTAGTAGCCCTTGTAGTCAATGCATCACTGAGCTGCTCCAGGAAAAGCAAATAACATCAGTGCACAAAATGTAAATGTGTGTTTCTTTGCAGCATCCCCTGCTGCCAAACAGATACGTTTATGTAGGCACTGGAAAAAAAAAAAAATTCCTATTTGAATAATTATTGTTTGCTTATAAATTAACCCACAGAACTGTGCCACATGCCGTAAAACAATTTTACATTACATGGGCTTAAACGGTAGGGCTGGTATAATAAACTCTGTGTTGAGTCACCAAATTCCTCACATTCTGCGACTTCCCATTCTGTCTCAAATGTCAGATATCTCGCTGGGGTAACACAAGCAGTAGCGAGGGCCGGGGGTTTGCGTGGGTTTTAATTGTAAAGGCAACATTCTCACAGAGAACGACAAGGTTCACAACCCCACTCTGTGGCTTGGGCGGAATGGGGGAACTTCAGAGGCTTCTTGTCTCCCCAGTGGGTGTTTTGGGGTTTAAGGCCCCTCAGGTCTGGCTGAGGGTCTCGAAGCTGTACAGCACCCACAACCCCAGGTCACTGAGTCTCTGCAGGCTACTGCCTTTTCATGGAAAACCTGTATGAGAATGGGTCTGAGCACGGCAGCCAGCCTGGGGAGACTCCTCTGTCTGGGCTGCAAACCACTAAATCTTTGCAACAGTGCGATGGCTACTCTCCATTCCCTTTGTACCAGTCCAAAGCAAAGGCAGAGCGAGTCTTTAGCACTTGGAGATTGTTCAGTGGCATCCAGGTTTTATTTATAACTTCATTATTTAAATATTTTAAGATCTTGTGGATTCTCCTCCTCTGTATTCTGGCACAGTGGAATGCAGACCTGTGCTTGGTCATGGAGACATCATTTATGTTTTGCAGCTTTCTTTTGGTTGATCCTTTGTGTTAGCTGAGCACCAGTGAAGATGATGCACCTTCTCTAGAGAGCCAAGGAAAACCCGGAGGCAATTTTGACACAGCCTTTCTCTCAGAAATGCAAGTGATGCTCAGATCTTGTCTGTGTCCTTACGCACGGATGCAGCTCACAAGAGCTCAGGAACAGCCTGGGAGCCCAGAAATATCCTGTGATGTTCCAAGTATGTGTATGTGTTTGAATTAAGAGAGAAATTACCCAGAGCCAGCACAAAGAGCTGGGCTGCCCTCCCCTTGTTCTGGAGTGCAGGTTTGGCCTGTTTCTAACTAACATGCAGATCCAGGGGTAAAGCAGAGCTCAAGGCTGTGGCAGCAGACGTACAGCTTCGACAACTTGCAAGCAAAGGGAAAGCACAGGCAGCCCTGGCCCAGCAGCCACAGCCCTGCTCCATCCAGCTCGCAGCTCCAGAGGAAGCCCAGCAGCCCAGGGAGGTTGGTGTGCACCTGCGAGCCTCTTCATCTCAACGACATGGCCCGATGCCTGCAGCTTTCCAATGCTGACAGAAAGAGGTTGGGGGTGAAAAGCGAGCTGGGTGGTTACAACCGGATCCATTTCATTCCTCCCAGGACCTCTCTGGCATGAGCCTGCTGTGCTCATCCAAGTGGTCTGTGCTTTAGCCGATCTGGCAGGAGCTGGGCTGAGGAGGAAAGGGACCTGGCACCCTGCAGCCACAGAAAATTCAAAAAATGCTGGGGAAGGCCAGCCAACAAAATTCACTTTTTAACTCTACCTCCTATTTTATGCATGTAGGAAGGGGAGGGAGGGAGGGCTGCACTCACCGGAGCCACTCCAAGGGACCCCCTCCGTGGTCCACCCCACTTGCCCCAATGGCAGGAGCATCCAGAGCCGAGCAAGCCCTGTGCCTCATGCTGATGTAAACAAGCCTTGAAAAACCACAAATGAAGCCCATGGATTCAGCATCTAAGGTCTCTTCCCAGCTATGACCAACAGAAAACATCTGTAGGAGAAAGAAACTGCTCGTTTACTATCTGAAATGTCAGTGAAGCCCATGAGAAAAGGAACTAAATGCAGCAATTACCCAGGGCTCCTATAGTCCCTTGCAATAATCAAATATAGCTAATTTGCACCAACTCCTTTTCATGCTGACTCTGGGTACAGAACAGAAAGATCACAAAGGAAAACCACCCCCGACCCACCGGTCTTTTTTTTTTTTCCTTTTCCTTCAAAACTGGGAGCTGAGGCTGACTAACCCCTCCAAGGCAAACAGCCAGTCAGAAGGGCAGGAGCTTGAAAAACTTAATCCTTTCAGACAAATGCAAAATACTCGTGTTTCAGCTGGAGAATGAATCAGAGACGATTCCCAGCAATCCCCAATTTAATAATGGTGGAAGCTGGGTGCAGTGGATGTAGCTTTCTCCCCTCCCTCTACCTGCGGAATCCATCTCCGGTTTTTGAGGTTGATTCAGGGCTGGTCGAGGCAGCATTAACTCAAACCTAAACAGCCTGCTCCCATCATTGACAGGGAGCCATGGGGTCAACTGGAAACCAGAGAAAATCTGTTTAGTCATTTCTGAAGGCAAAGCAAACTGTGATGATATCACTTACTCGTGCAGACGCTCGGGCGGCAGTTCGCTGCCAAAGCACCTGGTCCCGCTGCCTCAATAAAGCAATCAGAGATGCTTTGGTGAGCTGTAAGCAAGCCCCTTACACTTTATTAACCAAAACCACAGGCTTCTTTTTAGAAAACCCAGCAAAAATGATGCACAGGGCTGCAGATGCGAGTGGGATAGCGTGAGGCTGGGCTTAGCCCCAACACAGTGGAGCTCAGCTCTCCATCCCCATGGGGTGCTTTGGGGAACTGCTCACACCCATCCCAAGGAACAGACACCCCACACACCCCATCTGTGTCAGGGGTATTCCTGGTGGAGGAACAGCCTCATCATCCAGCTGCCTCTTGTCAAGGCCGGTGAGGTCCCTGTGGCACCCAGGCCAGTGCTGGCCACCCACCCCCGCCTCGGGCAACCTACCTGAGCAATAACACTGCTGCAGCCACAGCATCTGGGTGCAGAGGGAGGACACAGCCCCCAGAAGCTCCTGTGGAGCTTTGGATGGCCACCAGTGGGCCAAAGGGGTCAGGAAACCTCATGCTATGAAAAGGCTGCATCCCACTGCCCCCAGGAACCACCGCCCCTTGTTGAAGAAGCATCCTAAACCCATAGTCCCAAGAAGATAGAGTCTTCCAGCAAAAGAACCTGGGTACCCCATCACAGGCAAAGGCAGGGTGGGAAAGTGTGGAACAGGACAGTGGGCACCAGAGGACCTGGCTGGAGCCACTCTTGCCTGACAGGGTGCCCACCAGAAACAAGTGTGATGCTGTGCTCTGTAAACCAAATACCTCGTGGCTTCTACAGCTTCTGAGTGGCAAGGGAAAAGCCTCCTGCGCTGGGAAGCTGCCTGCCTGCCCTTCCTGCCCCTTTTACTGACTGAGGAGGCAACAAATAAAACCACTTTAAAGCAAAGCCAGCCTCTGCTTGAGCCAAGGGCCACCAGCACCGGCGAGCCCCACGTGCACCATGCAGTTTCCATCAGCTCTTGTGCTTCACTTGCACCTGCGGGTACGGGCTGGGCCGAGGACCCCCGTGCAGCACACCCAGGGCCAGCAGCACCGCGCTCACTGGCGTCTGCGCTAAATAAACCGGGGAAAGGAGGCTCAGAGAGAGGAAGCAACTTGTCCCCGAGTCACTGACAGCTAGAAACAGATTGCAGGTCTCCTCCTCCAGACCTGCTCTGCTTCTCTGCCTGGGAAAGTTACTCTGTGCCTGTATCACCTTCTCCCAAGCTCTTCCCCCAGCACCGTTTTACTCCCCGCCCCGTCCTCCCCAGTACTGAAGTATTTAAGCAGTGAGCCCAGGGTTGGTGGTCCAGTAAAAAATGCAATCAGGGAGGCAACCCCTCTCCTGGGACCAGACTAGGTGGCCTTTTTTTAGTTCATGAGGAATTCAAGGGGGAAAAAAGAAAATAAAAAGAGGAAGAAAAACAACACAAAAAAAAATCCATATCCAAAGCTCTTTTATTTTTTTTCAGCAACTGCAATTGTTTCTGTTTCCTAATAAATCATGTAGGCCAGGGACGACCAATCTGCACAGCATTATTATTGTCTCAATACATTTGTTGAAAGAAAAATAACACTGTGGCTTTGCTGGAGCAGACAGGATCTGCTTTTCCAAAAGGTTTGTTGATATTAGCCCACAATCTTGTAGGGCTCCATGTATACTCTGGACTGAAAGAGCTTTGCTGCATTCCCATCTCTAAGATACGGAGAGTCACCAAACCCAAATATTACTCTGAGCAGCTGAGACCTCAAAAGGTCTTTCTTTATTTTCCTCCACACTCTGTTTCCCATTAACTCTTCAGCAGCATTTATATGCATTAAACCTACAGAGGCCAACGGCTGAACTCAGCTCCAAGCTGAATTCAGTCAGATCCACTTAAACAACAGCAACAGTTTGCAACACATATGCTGTACTCCGAGAGATTTTCCAGTGGACATCCACTGGACTAGGGCAAGTGTCTTCTGCTCAGGGGCCAACCAGACCTCTGTTTTGTGGATAAACATCAGACTTTGGTACATGCTGGCCCACATACCAACAAGTTACTGCCATCGTACCTCCCTAGACAGAGATTCTGAGCCTGCCTCAGTCCAAGCATCCCTAAGGAGCTGTGAACTCCGCTCCCCACCTGCCCAGTCCTTTGCAGCTCCCCATAGCCACAAGCAGCATCAGCACCCCAGGGAGAGCATGGACAGGCCACGTGCTTAAAACCACAGGGTTTTCGCAGACCCGCATCCTATGTCAGACCAAAACAAGGCCACCAGCACCCCTCTGCTTGCCCTTGGTGTCTCCAAGAGAAGCAGCCAATTGGATCGGGTACAGAGATCAGTGCTCACAGGTCAATGGTGTGCCCATGCCCCTGTCTGTCCATGCTCCACTTGTGTCATTGTCTACCTCTGAATGAGTATCAGAGAGCCTGAATTTTTCTGACCTGTTTTTTTTTCTTTCCTTAGCTCATGGAAACCATGAGAGCTCTTCAGCACATCCAGGAGACTCCAGCCAGGGCCTATCAAGGGCAGCTGCAGCTCACATAGGGACAAGGACATACTCACCCCATCATCAAGATCATCCACAGCACAAAGGCTCAGACCCTCTGGGTCTGACCTCACGGTGCTTTTGAATCAGGTTACCTGACCCACAGGGGTCCCATAAGCAAAAATGAAATACCCAAGTTACGCTCACCCCAAGCCCAGACTCATCTGCCAAGAATGGCCAAGTTGCCCTGCAAATCAGGGCAAATGAGGCAAAGGGAGTCCTGAAAGGCTTTGGGTGAGCACCCACAGGGAGCCCAGGCACACCTCGTCACACCCACAACAGACTCATCCCAGTCTGCAGACACGGAAATAAGGGAAACACCAAGACAAACAACAGTGATTGCTGCCCCTGTCCCACTCAGAGGTGCAGCCCAAGCAACAGCTGCTGGTGTCCACCAGGTCTGCAAACTATGGCAGTCATGGACCATCTCTATAGCCAGTAAACACAGCAGGTAAAATTTGTCCCCTGATAATTCTAAGTGTCACATATTCTGATGCCTATGGCTCTGAGGGAAACAACAGTTTAATTCTGGATACTAAGCTAAGGCTGCAGTGCTTTTGGAAGTTCAAGAAGTAGTGTGGAGGGGGTTTTCCACCCAGCTTCACTTCTGCTGCCTCTGCAGCAGTTCCCCAAAACCAGACTGCTTACACAGAGCTTGCTTAACATCATCACCCATTCCCTGCTCGCAGAGGGCCCTGTGTCACAAAGGGGGAAGCAAAGGGGTATTGTGGTATCACAAGGGAGATAAGGCATCGAGCCAGAGCAACCCTACAAAAGTGGGCAGACAGGGCTGGCCTGGCTCATGGGCTGAACCCATCCCCTTCTGAAAGTCTTCAGAACCATTGGAAAAAACCCAAGTGGAATAAAGGCCAAGATTTAGCTTCAGGTTTGGCTACTTTTAAAGGTCTCTCATGTATGATTAATACATAGTAGTTCCTCTTGCCTCTAGGAGCCCCTCCTGAAGTGTTTACACCCATGGCATTTGCATCTGTGAGTCAGCAAAGTCATCTCAGTGCAAAGGGGTGATTGAACTAGGCAAGCCCAGCCAGGGCCACATCTCCTTGGACCAAGGGGGACACTCACTGTCTGAAGAGAGTCAGTGCCAGACCCCACCCCGATATTCATTGTCCAAAATCCACCAGTCAAACCCATCTCCCCAGTATCACAGAATCATAGAATCATTTTGTTTGGAAGAGACCTTTAAGATCATCAAGTCCCACTGTTAGCCCAGCACTGCCAGATCACCACTAACCCATCTCCCTCAGCACCACATCTCCACAGCTTTGAAACCCCTCCAGGGATGGGGACTTCACCACTGCCCTGGGCAGCCTGGGCCAGGCCTTGAAAACACTTGTGGGGGAGAAATTGTGTCTCATGTCCAACCTAAACCTCCCCTGGTGCAACTCAAGGCCGTTTTGTCTTGTCCTGTCACTTGTTCCTTGGGAGAAGAGACCCACCCCACCTGGCTCCAACCTCCTGTCAGGGAGTTGCAGGGAGCATTACGGTCTCCCGGGCCAGCATTCAGGGTTGGGACATCCCTGTGTCCCCTTAAGCATTGATAAAAATTCAACACTGTGTTACTAGCAAGAAGCATCCACAGATTAAAACATCCCCTGGAGTATTAAAGAAAACTGTTGCAGAACAGCAGCATCTGGGGGATGGAGGAGGGGGGCGAATTTTGAAAGCAATTTTTTTCCACCCTAGAAGAGACACAACCTCTTTTTGCATTTAGGGCACAGTAATTGGCAAATAGGATTTCTCTGGAATAAGCAGATTAAGAACAACCCAAGAGTGGTAACACCGCCTAGTCAGAAGGAAAAAGCCCCTGGGCAAGGCAAGCTTGATTCAGCTGCTCCAGCTCCGGCTGCTGCCCTAGCAGCTCATTGCTATGCAGCCCAAGCCCTGCGGAACAATCCGTGTCCATGCCGAAAGCTGTCCCTGGGCTGTGTCCCTGCCCGAATTTCATCCTCCCATCAGCTGACAGTGTCCAGGCAAACCGTATAAGCAGCATGCTGCCGTCTCCAGCCGACCAACGGCTCCCGTGCGAAGCGTTGACACGTCTCCAAGAAACTCCACCACCCAGATTATAATGAAAGATGTGTTTGTTTGTGTCTCGTTCAAGTCCTCTCTAGAAACCGCAATGTAATTCAGCTCCAGGGCAGGCTCCGGCATGGCGACAGCACAAGAGCCATGTTGAGGGTGCCCAAGACCCTCCCACACTGCTCCCTTTAAAAACACAACTCGAGGCTGGGGCGATTGAACTGATTTTTTTTTTTAATTATTATTTTTTTCCTCTCCAGGAAAACAAAGTCTCTGCACAAACCAGTCTGACTCTGACTGGATTTGGTGCTTCCCAAAGGAACTGGAGAAACCGGTTGGTGATGGGGCAACCCCTCCACAACCACCACGGTCCTGGAGAGGCACCTGTCCCAGCTCCCTACACCTGCAGAGGTGGCAGTGGTATCCATGCTGCCTCATCCACCCCCTTCCTCAGCTCTTCCCTTTCAATAGCAAATTTCAGCAGGTTTCCATGCAGGGCAATAACCACTGCAAGTGGCAGCAGGGCTGTCCTTCAGGCTTTGTCAAAAACTCTTCTCCCTCAGCTCATTTTAAGTGGGATAAATGTGTTTATCATGGGAGTGGTCAGGACCAAGCAGGATTCAGCCTCACAGCTCCAAGCTCCTACTCACAGAGGAGCCCATAGGGCTGATGGAAGCATCAGAAAGGACTCATCAACCATTCATGGCAACCTGGAATTGGCAGCAAAGCTGCTGAGGTCCCACATCATCCCAGACTTCAGGCTAAGAAATCGCCTCTATCCCAAAATGGGTCTCTCCAGGAGCCACATGAGAGGCAGCAGCCCCAAGGGGGATCTCCACTTCCACACCCCCAACCTTCTAATGCTGCAGGACAGGTGGAAGAGCCACCTCTGTGCTCCCCAACACACCAGCACACGCTGCTGCCCGTGAGCAACAGGCTTCTATGGGTCCCCGAGGTGAGACCTGCTGCAAGGGAGTCAGAGCAGGGAGCCTCACCCAGCACCCCACACACTGCTATTACTGGGAGATCCTTCCAGCAGATTAGGCACACAAGCTGATCCTCACTACACGCACAAGAAGTTCCACACATCACAGCTCAGTGCTTAAAACTACGTGGCCACCAGCTGCACATGGCAGAGCCAAAGCTGAGGCATTCCAGGTACTGTAAGCCCAGCGTGGCCCTGCTCCCAGCAGGAGACAGGACCTGACCTCCATGGTGTGTTTTTCAATCCAGAAGCTCATCACTGCCTCACCCAGCCTCCTCCATAGTAGTTTTGTTCTGATGTATGCATGAGTAATACTATGAAAAAACACTCCAGTGAGACTGCCAGCCAGGAAAGCCTCCATGCCCCAATTCGCCCCCCACAATGGGGGACACATAGTAGTAAGAGCAGCATTGCTGCAACAACACTTTTGCCCCAGTAATCAGTCCAGACTGGACAGCACATGCTCCTCAGCAAGACTGTAAAACATAAACCCAAAAACAACCTTGAAGCTTTTACCAAAGTTTTTGGCTGTTAAACCAAAACATCCAAGACATGACTCTCCCAAAACCAACTAACCTCTCACTCCTGCTGCACTACTATGGCCTCTGAGCCCCAGGAGATGCCCCTGGTTTTAAGAGAAGCCAGTAAAAGACAAAGCAGCTGAGTCAGCACACAGCCCTGGGGAGAAAGCCCTGAGTCAGCTCTGCTGCGAGCACAAGCCAACACTTCTCTCCCTCTCAGCACTCCTGGCAGCCTCATCCTTGCCCTGGCAGCGCTGCATCAGCTTCCACACGGAGCACTCACACGGGTGAGGCTTTGCATGCTAGAGACCTCAAACACAGGAGCAGTCCATCACTGTCCACAGCTCAGTCTCTTAACTCCGTGCAAGGACCAAGGGGTCACCCACAAACCTTCTGGAAAAGCTCACAGCAACACACACCATCAGTAGCACAGGGCAAGGCTGAGAAGGACATCTGGGAAACAAGATATATAGCATCTGTGTCCTACAGCAGCCTCAGCTCAACATGCTTCAGCTGAGGAAAAAAGGCAAATGCTGTGAGAAGGCCTCAGCTGACCCAGTGCTCTCATTGCTGTGCTTCATAGGCATGGACAGACTCAACCATCCTAGGAACTGCCTGCCCATCTCTTCAAAACTTCTCCTATGAGCTGGGCCCCTTTGAAGCTTTACAAGGCCCTGTGCATGTAAAGGCTGCTTGCCACAGCTTCCTCCAGGTTATTATATTTGGAAGTTCTGCACCTCCTCCCCTGAAGAGAACAGGGAGACGAATAAAATATGAGACACATTTCTTTAAGCTAGGTGAGATAACTATTGAAAGTCAACCTTTCTTTTGTCCTCCTCTCTCCCTGCTGCTCTTCCCTTAGACCTAGAAGGGTATCTCCAAGGATAGTCCTACCCTAGAGGACCAAGAGGAGTGTTGTCCCTTAGAACCTGGGCTTGGCCTTAGCCCACATCTCAAGGTAAGTCAGCAGCCAGGTGCTGGCTGCAGCAATGACCACATACTGGTGCCAGTGCCTGCTGCCAGCTGGTGTGCTCCAATCCTGCTGTGGGTATCCCAGTCACCCCCACGACTTGGACACAGCCTGGGAGAACCACTGAGGAGGGACCCAAGGGAGCAGTTATACATAGTCCTGTTCCATATTTTCTACCCAACCTTGGCCAGAGATTTTCAAATGTTGCTTGGGGAAAAATCAAGGCATTTGGATGATGATGAGATAGGTGGATGCAGCACCACAACAGGAACTTCACAAGGCTGTTTTGGTTTCACTGCCGCTAAGAATCTTGCTGTTGGTAGGGGAGGAGGGCAGGGGGAAGAGGAGAGTGCTCACAGTTACTTACAGAGTCTGTCCCTGGGTGACTCTCAGGGAAGCTCTGAGGCAAAGACTGATGGTGAAGGAGAAAGTATTGTCTGGAGAAGGCACCTTCTTTGCTCCAGCACCCGTACCACTGCACCATGCTCCTGCCCATGCATAGTTAGCCAGAGCAAGGCTGGCTGATCCTCACTAGAAGGAGGATCAAAGTCAGACGATGAAAGATAGGGCTGGTCCCTGCAGCACAAAGGGGAATCACTTCTGTCAAGCTGGAAAAAAGCAACTTGATTTGTCCTCCCTTAATCCAGAAGGTTCACTCCTTAAGTCCTGAATCTGGCTGCTGTCAAGACATTTCTGCACATTGTTTTGGCTCTGTATTGCTTCTAAGTCCTCTCAGAGACTTGCACATGTCTCCCTCCTGATATTTTTCTGCTTTACTTAACAACCAATCTGGTTTTCCATTTGATATCTCCTGGAACAGCTGGTCCCAATATTGCTCACCTTGTTTACCATTCAACCAGCATCTTCGACAAGCACCACTGAGACTTTTCCAGTTCCAGAAATAAGTATCATCTAATTAAATTTGTGATGAGCAGAAGGAGAGCTGCTATCTCCCTCAGAGGTGTTGCACCACATCAGCTGGTCAGGCTTGGAGCTCATACAAGTCCCGTCACACTTCAAAGGTGAGGTTTGCAGGAAACACCTGCAGCATTGCACCACGGCATGTCCTTGGGTGCACAGCCTCCTCCCCAGCTGAGGAACACTGCGGGACACTCAGACGAGCTTGATGCAAGAGCCAGAACACCTCTCCTGCCTTCTGAGTGGGTGACTCACTTCACATCTTTCCCCCTCTCTTTTCAAACAGCACAGGAGGAAGCAGGTCTCTCTCTGCACCGAAGACACTGATGCTGGTGTTCAAGGTGCCAACAGCTTGGCTACTGTTTTGCTTGAGTGTGGGCCCAGTATCCTCCCCCACAGCCTGTATGTGTCCTAAGAGGAGGGAGCAGCTGTTGCACAGAAGACCAGACCGCAATGTGCCCTGACACAGAAGATAAATCAGGACAGCTCCCTCCCCTGCAGAGCGCAGGCTGAGCCATGGTGATAAGGTTCTTCTCCCTTGTTGGGAGAAGGAAGCAGCAGCCAGTTGGTGCTAAAGCAACAACATCTGATGCTTCCCAGCATAGAAACTGGGATCACCAGCAGACAGGGACAGCAGAGCTGAGAGAAGGTGGCAACAACAGAAAAGAGCTCGATGAAAAGCTACCTACAAATGCCTCTGATCTTACAATCCAGCTGCCTGAGAGTGGGATGGGACATCACCCAACAGGGCAGGCTGTGAAGCACACACCTCCCTGCAGCACGGCCATGGCTCACACACATGAGGCAAAGCCTGTCAGCAGAGCTTGGAGAAAAATGGCCTGTTCTTCCTGAACGGGAAGCAAGCAGGTGTTTTAATGGAGATCCTCTGGTCTGGCTGTAGGCAAACCAAGCACTGCAATCTTGCTCCCCTCCACACCAGGCGCTGAGGTCGTGTGTTTGGAGAAGGGATGATCCTGTGTCTCCACAGGATGCAAGACTTGCCCCCAGGCAGGCAGCATCTGATAAACCTCAAACAGACCTGGTGTAGTCACCCACACATGTTTCTCAACCTACCTATTTGTCACTGCAGCAAACTCGACATGGCTCTTAGGAGATGACTTAGTTCACCAGTGGGCTCATTACTGATGCTTTATGGAAAAATCGAGAAGTAGAGGGTTACCATGGGAAGTGTTTTCACTAACAACCCAAACCACACACTTGCCAGAGTTCAGACACAAAAACACAGCGGATGCCTTGTGTCTATTTATGGGTAGTGTTGCCCAACTGGAGGGGGCTCTAGCAAAGGCAATTCAAGTTCATTAGTTCTGCTTTCTTAGTAACAGATAAGTCAGTATGTTGCTTTTATGAGGAATTCAATTATGTTAAATAGGTATCGAGAGGAAGCCCTTCATCTTCAGAGAGCTGCAGCAGTAAGAAAAGCAATGCTTTGCAAGCACCTGCTCCACCTCTGTCCTGAGTCACCTTCAGCCGAGAGTTTTCACTAAGTGGCAACAAGCATGTCCTCACATTATGCTGCATCAACATGTCATTTGCTTCTCATTATAGACTGGAGTCAGCACATGTGAGCAAAGGGAGCAACTTTTAATCCACCCTTTCTATCCCCGACTCTGCTGCCAGATAGGTCAAGCTATAATCATATTTCAAAGACTTAAGAGTGAGCATTTGGGAACCGGATTTTAGGGCAGTGGGTGGAATCCCTCCATTAACCTCCCGCTGTACAAAGTGCACGCACACCCAGCTCTTGAGAGATGTGGCACCGGGCCCCGCGGCCAGGAGCGAGTCCTGCAATTACTGGTGACTTGCTGGGGATGATGCACATCAGGCAACCTGTGATGCTGCAGTGAGCAAGGCTCAAGACAAGGACAAAGGCTGGGGGGGGAGAAAATGTTGCATAGCAAGATCTTAACGCCACTTTGATGAAAGAACTGGGTTCTGAGCAACATGAGCAAAGTTATTGCTCACCCAGCCACTCCCTCCCATGCTCTGTAATTGTAGGTGTGCAAGCACCATCAGTGTGATGGACATGTAGCAACTACAGAGAGCTCCAACACTGCATCTCAGCAGTTTGTTGTGGAGCTGAGGCAGAGCAAAAATCAGCAGGGCAATATAAAAAGTAAAGAAAGTAAAGTAAGAAAGTAAGAGAGCGAAGAAAAGCACCAATTCAGTGCTTGGATCCGAGTGTGCTTCAAAGGGTATTTAAAAAAAATAGCCTACAAACAATTTAAACTGCCATAAAAATCAAACTGCAGCCAAAGCTGGAACTCCAGAGCCAAAGCCTCCCTGGCTGTTTTGCTAGCACTGTCCTCACAAATACTGGCTGAACATTTAATTCAGCCTCTTCCCCTCGCTCCCGCAGCCTCGCATAGGAAGAGGAGAGTGGGCAGGTTGGAGACAATTCCAGGAACATATTGTTCTCCCTTCCTCATCCTGCTAGCAGTCATTCTGCACTGGAAAAAGCTCATGAAACACACCAGGAGAGGAGAGGTTAGGTACAGGGCTCCTGAACCACCCTCCTAGATGTACTCAGGAGTTACCTCAGTTCTAAATCACAGGATCATTGTTTAAAGCCTACAAACGGATGGATTGAGATGCCTGGAAGTGGAGCAACACTACAGGAGAGGGACTGGAACAAGCTGAAGACAAAGAGTGAACCATTTCCACCCCTCCACCAGTCCTGGCCCATTTTTCTTAAAGTTGGACAGGGGAAACCTTGAACCATACAGAATAGGATGCTGGTTTTGGTGGGGCTTTGCTTACAGGAGGCTGGAGGGCAGCTGGGGTCAAAGCAGCAGACGGGAGCTAGAAGGGGTTTAGAGGTCTTTGCAGAAGTAGTCACAGTCTCCTGGAACCTCTTAGGATCACCTTAGCACAGCTAAAAGAAACTCTTCTCCAACAGGCCCACAGAATGACTCTTGCTGAAAGCAGTTTACAGAAGTACTTTCAGAAGAATTTTGGTCCCACTTCAGGACAGTATTTTGGTACAGTCCTGTTTTTTTCACTTCTAGTAAGTCTCATGGGGTATCTCTGTCCCATCCATCTTAGAACTTCCTGCACCCACCCAAGAAGACCAACCTCTGAGTCGCTCCAGATGCACCCACTGAGCCTCAGAAAAAACAATTACCTGAAGGAGGCAAGAGGGGATGAGGCAGAAAGAGTCACTAAGTGGAAACTTTCTTATTTAAAGAACCTGATGGTCTAAAATATAAGTTGGTACAGTAGAAAGCACTGAGGAATATATATGGACAAGAGGTTAAAAATCCTTATGAAAATACCATTAAGGTGATGTATTGCAGTTTATGAGGGATGATGGGACTGAACAAGGTGGCAGAGCTCCTGTACCTCCCATGGGACACCTCCTGCAAAGTGGCCCACCTTTATATTTCACAAGGTGGCCTGGTCTTGTCCCCTGGGACTCACAGGCAGGCACACGCCGAGCTACCAGCCAGCAGAATTCAAAGCTTCAAGCTAAACAAGAAGGGGCAGCCTGCACTTTGGAGCTGTTCCCAAAATAACCCCATATGCATCAGAGAGAAGAACACTTAAAGCCTTGCCTGGACACGTGTCTGAAAATCTCCAAAAATAGCTCCTGCTTCCCCTTTGAAAAACACTGCGGTTCCCAGTGCCTCACAGGAACTCTGTTTCTGCTCAGAGAAGCCACAAAATAAGTGAGCAGCCCAGAACTGATCTATGAACACATCTGGACTAGCCAAGATCGGCCTTACGGAGAAGAAAAAAAATAAAGATTTTAAACAACATGTGTCAAATCCAGGGACCTTTATTTCTCTGGAATGGAAAGAATTTGCCAGCCTGGACAAAAAATTGCAGGCAGCGATTGTACATTCTTTCAAATAAAAATAAAATAAAAATAAAAAATAAAAAAAAGAACACAGACACAAGAGTTTGGCTCCATAAATTTCTGTCATAAGAAACAACTTTGAATTGTACACCAAGCTTTTTACAAAGCATCCATGTTAAGATGTTTTACCGTGCTCTATCACATTCTCGGCCATTTATACAGAATACGCCATACCAAATGCTACATCAGCTTAAGACATTTTTAAAAATTAGTATTAAAAAGATACAAAGGCATGTTGGCTTTCATTTGGGCTTTTTTATTAAGACGTGGGAGTTTTCTTTGTTTGTTTTCCTAAGGAAGTCACTAAAAAAATATAATAACTTAATTCGTAAGGACAAGATTGGTTAAAAATCCCAGCCTTGCTTGCTTGGCAGCCTTCTGAGCTCGTACCTCTGTTGCTTCCATCAGTCCAACAGCACCGCAGGCTGCAGACGTGTCCTGGGGGTCTTAGCCTGCTCTCCAGATCTGTCCATGCTCTCAGTTACCGTTTTTGTTTGGAGTTTTCACCACGGCCAGGAAATATTCCCGGCCAAACTCTAAAAGCGATCTTCAGCCAAACAGGGAATTTCAATCTGGGCCAATTTCACACGGGTTTAGCCCTTTGTCTTTTGCCTCTTTGTACATCCTTTGGAAGTCTTTAAAACGAGGGGCACAGCCTAACCTGGCCTCCCCAAAGTGCATGCGTCCCGTGAAAAGGAAGTCTCCGTCTCCTGGTTTCACCCCACACTCCAGCAGGGTCTTTATTTGTCCTCGCCAGTTCCCACTCTCCCCCGTGAGCTGAAAGACTTTGCTCTTCTGCCTGTACAGTTTGTTGACACCAACATGAATTATGGATTCCTGCTCTTCTGCCTCATTTGTTACATCTTGAATGGAGCCTCTGATCACTGGAAACAGAAAGAGAACATAAGGAAGCGTTACCCAAAACCTCTCTCATAGAACCAGGTCTGAACTCAGCCCCATGCAACCAGGCAGTTCAAAGGGAACTGATTTCACTACAGCAGCACCAGCTTTGGTCCTTTGTTATTCTTAGAGTTAAGTTTATACCAGTAACCTCCAGCATATATTTGTATTTGTCACAGTTAATATCCGTAACCCGTCCAGTGAAAGGCACCCACATATTTAAACACAAAAATAATTACATCAGAAAAATAGCATCAATCATGAGAAATTTCTAACAAGATACATGCTTAATGGTCCCTGACAACAGACTCTCTGCTCTTCAGCCATTACAGATACCAGCTAATATTAACTTCCCTTACAAAAAATGGATGCATGGAGAACAACCGAAACTTATGATCTTTCATCAACAGTCCAATTTACGGCAGCAAGTAAAGGCCCCTCCTAGATGCATCCAAGTCTTTGAACTTCTACCGTGGTTGCTGGGTCATTCTCTGTCTACCCTGGGGAAGTGCCACCTGGCACACAATTTAGAGGTCCTTTGCACCATGTCCTTCTCCCTCTCCCATGCACACAGCCCCTTTAGACCGAATTTACTGCTGGTAGAATTTGCCAAGGGTAAGTAGGTGTTTATGGATGTCACATTCAAGTGAGCAACCTGGAGGACAAGGGAAAGAAGCAGCAGCAACTCACCGAAATCACTAGTGCAGACAGCCAAGAGGACCTCTGTGTCACTGCATGGTCGGCAGGGAGCTGGAGAGAGAGGGTCAGAATTAGCAAAGGACTTAGACGATAGTCAATCAATAAACCAGTATTTCAATTGACCAAAAATGGGACGCGGGGACACATACACACATAACACAGAGACACGTGGTCCAAAGACCTGTCAGGCATCAATAACACCACAAGAAATGGAGGCTAACCCTTCGCCCCAGAAGAGTTTTGTACTTAAGTAGGAATATGGATCTCTTTAATGCTCCTGCTGGGACATATTATCCAGCAAACGCCCCACACGCTCACTGCGCTTATGCAAGATGTGTTTTGATACTGGGTGCATTTGGAGCCAGCTCTGCTGTAAATTCAAAGCTCCCAAAAAGACTTTGAAGATCATGTGCCTTTTAAACAAGGATGGCAAAGCTTCTTTCTTACAATTTCTATCCAGTGTTGTTGGGCTATTTCAGAAGCCATTTAGTCTATCACCACATCAAAGATCCAGGAGGTTACAGAGTGGGGGAGGAAAAGGGGAGGAAAAAAAAAACCCAGCACATGTGTTTGAAGGTGTGGAGGGCGAAGCGGAAGCTCAAGCCTGTATCTGTTGGAGCTCAAGCAGCACAAAGACCATTTCCTGTACTGCTGGAAACATTTGGATATCTGCACTAATCTAATCAATGCAAGAATGTGGCTCCTCTTTGTACTCAGCCAGCTATTTCTGAGGAGAAGGTACTGTAGTCGCAGTACAGATGTTTCTATAATACCCTGTTGAGTTGAGGAATTTGCTTACTATCAGGGTCTGCCCTGACCAGCAATGTTAATTAAGTCTGTCCACCAGTGGCCCAAGCATCAGAGCCCATGTCTTTCACTTGATGTCATCTTGAAGCAGCACTCACACATCAGTCAGGAAAAAAAATGAAACCCCACCAAGTGTGCTGCCCTGACTGGACTAGTGCAGGCAAAGCCTAGAGAAAGCAGGGCTCATGCTGGCAACAAGGTGAAGCGCTGAGGTACAGCCTATTTCATCATGTTGTCCGTTATCAAACCCCAAGCTGAAACCATCCCGCTTCTCCCCACCCCCGAAAGCATTAAGATTTTTGAACCTCAACATCTGAAAACACTTAGTCACCAGATTCCCAAATAGTCACACCCTTCCTCTCACCCCGGCTTCCTGGAGAAGTTTATCCATTGCACTAAGAAGTAGATTTAAACCAGTCTAAACAACGCATAGCTGGTGCCTACGACGCTCGGCTATTAGCCTTCCTCTGTTCCACAGCACAAGCCATTCTTTAACGTAAGACATGGCAAATCTCTTATTTTTTCCAAGGTCCCAGAAAGGCAGTGATCCAGAAAGAATTATTGAACCAAATCCACCAGATTTACTCCAGTCAGATGATTAATACACAGTGTAACACACTGTTTGATAGGATTAAAGAGAATGTAAAATGCACATTTCTAGCAGGGATATTCAAAGGAATAATTCCAGAAGGTTAAAAGGCTCAAAAAGAAGAGACAAGGAATAGGCAAAATAGTTTTGTTAAAGCATCTGCAGCAATTGGGCATTTCTATTTCATCTGAATGCCTCCAGGACCCTTAGAAACAAGTCAGCCTTTACCACCCTGCTTTCCCCAAAATCCCATTTCAGCTTGCTTTTGTTTGGAAAAGTTTGGAAACTGTTTATTTTTCTGAGAAATATAGAGACAGTCACAGCCTGGACATAGCTGGAGTACTAGAATAAATTCAGTCTAAAGACATTTTAATTTTTAGACTCAAGACACTGTGATTAGTGGCTAGACCAGACATCCAAGTTTCACCTGACAGAAAAAATTGTAACATAACAGCCTACTACGGAGTTGTTTCATTCACAGCACCTACCAAATTCATCTAGGATAAACGTTCCCTCTTCCCCAACCTCCCTCTGCCCAAACAGGGACCCGAGTTAGATCAACCAAACAGAGGGAACCTGCAAACCTGCACAAATCCTACGGCATTTTCACATGGACAGAAGCTCTAAAACAAAGCACAGCTGATGGGACATCCTCCTCAAAATCCACAGTTGGATTTCAGACACTGGAGTTCTGATATTTTTTTTTTCTGCAAAGATCTAATAATAAAAAGGAATCTTGGCCTTTTTAAGTCTGAATGAAAACAGCCTTGGTTTAGACCAGACATCTCTGTAGTTCGTCCAACCCCATCAGAAAACTGAAAAAAAAAAACCCCAAAATGACTAAGCTGTTTTTGTTCTCAAAAGGAGTGCAACACAAGCAACAGTGTTAAAGATGAAAACCAAAATCCTTTAAAAGTGGTTCCTTCTATTTAAATAGACTGACACTGTAATAAATCAAGTGGCCAAATCTCCGCGTATGCATAGAACCAAATAATTTTAATTGTGAACTCTAGGCAAAACCCTGCATCCTTTTTAAATGCAAAAGGAAATTACAAGTGCTCAGCATTGTGTGCGTTTGCTCACAGTAGATCATACTTCAGACCCACGCTGGCTCACAGCAGTTTGGTGGCACACAAGCTTATTTAACAACCATTTACCACCACCCATCACTGCGATACCAGACGTACGAAGAACAGAAATCCTCCCCTGTGGAACAACTCCCACATCTGCATTCACAGAGTATCAAATATATCTTGCAAGTGGCAAAAACAAGGTATGCAAGCACAGATGGAAAGCAAGTCCTGAAGGATTACTGCCGAGGTAAATGGACCATTAAAAAGCAAATAACATTCACTGGCTACAACCAAAGCTCCATTCCTACACAGCCTTCTAAAGGAAACAAAATCCTTAAAAGGCGGCAATGCCTCCACTTTCTTTTGAATCACAGCCATTAAGGGATCTGTGTTTTGGAGTTCCTGATTTTAGCTGCAGTTCAGCACTCATTCACTCTGGCACCGGCAGGCAGGTGTTTTCCTCCATCACTACATCAAAACGACATACACACCTCAGGCTAAAATCAGAGGCATCCTTAAAACTGGAAAAAAAAAAAAAAAAAAGAAAACCTAAAAAAAAGGCACTTCACTCATGCACAGCAGGTGAAGATGTTCATTTTCTGGGGAAATGGGCCCAGTTACTACACAAGACGGCTGCGTTTGCTGGATGCCAGACTCCCTGGTGATGTCTCGAGGGCTGCCCAGGTTCTCGCATCCAAAAGCAAGCCTAAGAACTTGCAACAACAACAATATCAACGTCAGCTGCTCTAATTCCTTTAAACTCGATAAGCCAAAGAGCCTTAATTCATACAGCAGCAGGGGAAGGGGGGAAAAAAAAAAAAAGAGAGAGAGAAAAGCAACGTTTTATTGAAGCCCTCTAAAGCCCAGATGCCTATAACTCAACTCCAGCGCCGGTGGCATAAAGCCTGCATTGTGCACGTCGGCTGCCGACTCTCCTGGGAATGCCTTTGATGGATTTTGACAGTATCCTGACCTGAAGTAACCTGAGGCAGCCCTCTCCCTCCACCCCCCCCAGTCCAGTGCCTCCAAAGGCCTCTCTATTCACCTCCCCGCAGAGGGAGATGTAATTACATCATTCCTCACAAGCCAGCAGTCATGTCCCAGCTGCTTTGAGCGATTTGCCCTCTGAACCTGATGTTACCAAAGAGGACGTGGCGATACTAACAATAGACTGCACTTGTTGGCCAACAGCTTTGTCTAGCATGTTGCTGGTCCTCTCCACGGGGAGGCAGAAACACTCAGGAAGAGAGAGGGATGTGGCCTGAGGAGATGCCGTGAGCTCCAGAAGGTCCTCAGCCCAGCCAGCACCAGGGAGTTAAGTTGTCTAGAAAGGATCTCCTCCAATATTGGGGATGGGTTTAAGTGGACCTTTAGTGCTGTGATATAGCATGAGTCTCCTCTGCCTCCAGAGCTGTGCATCAGTATTACCACCCTCAGCACAGACAAGTCCAGTCCTTCTCTCCTTTGGTTTGCAACATTTGCGTGTGATCCCTCTATCCTCTGAAAATAGGCATGGGGGGTTACTTGAAGGGACATCATCGTGGTTTAGGACAACAGCTCCCTGAAGGACATGTTCAAAGTGAGACGTGCTGGCTCTGGCTGCAGGCGTCACAGAAACCACATGAATGGGTCTGAACTTCTTTTTAAATATTTGCATTCCAACAGCCACCCATGGGTCCAACTGACCTTACCTTACCCCAGAACCAGTTTCCAGCCCATAAGTAAGAAGTCTCCTCTGTCTGTCGTGAACTTTCTCAACAGAGTCCACAACCTCATGGCTATCACGAAGACCAGATGAACCAGGCTGCAGTTCTCTACACACTGCCCCAAAACTCCACTAACTGAGCCCAAAAGACCTTCTCCATCCATGTTACATCTCTGGGCAGGCTCTGCTGAACATGTATCACTGCTCCGGCAGCGCACACAGGAAGAGAGACACCCTCCAAGCAGAAGTGAAAATGTTTAGCACAAAGTAATTGCAGAAAACCACTTTACCGAGGAATACCCTTTGGTTTTATTAAGAAGCCTGTGTACACGTGCAGTGTGGTAGAGGTGTGGATGGTGGGGGAGGGAAGCACGGAGCTGCTTTATCTGCTCTTCCAGTTTCCGTGGCATACATCACCCACACATTAGCGTTTCTGAATAATTCTTTGAAGAGCAATCAGACCTTTTAAGTATGAAAAGCTACTGAGGAGGCCCAGGCAGGGTTGCAGCATTATCTTCTGTTAGCTCTAGGTTTAAATCTTTTGATTAAAACAAGTAGTCTTTTCTCTTGCGTGCTCCACGTAAGATATTCAAAGGGGTCTTGTCGTAGACCAGGTTGATTTAAGCTAAGCCAGCCCATACTGCAGCACCTCAAGTCATAACCGTGTGGGCCCACAGCAGACCTGTGTCCCGGATGAAAGCTCTCATCCTGACATCAGCATTAGTTCATATGGAACAAAAAAAACCAACACCCACAGCGTTCAAATTCTTGCTGGCAGCTTTGTAATTGCAACTGTACTGGAAAGGGCATCATAGGATGAGTCTCCTTCCTGGAAACACGGAGTACAGACTTCCGAGAGCAGATTATAAAAATGGAGATGTGGTTTCTCCAATGATGGTGCATTTCTCAGTCATTTTTCTGAGTTCTAAGCAGAAATTACTATGTCTCAACTGATAATTGCATCAGTGATTTAGCTTGGGGACAAGAGTTAAAGGGCAAACATCATATGAGCAGGAAAAAATAAACATATCTTGCCCTGATCCTACTTTAAGTAATTAAATAGTAGAATAAATCCTTGTAATTATTTCTTCCGAAGTTTGCCTTGGTGTCCTCTCTGAAGATCAACACTTCTGCCATGACATAAACTTTTCACAGCTCATATCCCAAACAAAAAGACCTGCTGCTTTGCAAAGAAGGTGGACCAGAATTTGACAACCACTCTGGTTTAGCAGACTTTGACTACGCATCTCCTTTCTAGATATACCTTCAACTTCCCTCACCCCCCCAGAAAGCTCTTCCTGAGCAAGTCAAAATAACATTCAACCTCAAAACACTCACAACCCCCACACTGAAACACCATCTAAACTACATCAATGCATCTGCATGTCAGTGCATCTCAAATTTAAAATGAACATGCTAGCTGGGAGCTCAGGGCAGCAGAGCTGCATCCAGCACACCTGCATTTAACATAATACCTGCAGCCACGCAGGGAGAGAAAACGTGGCCAGATGACACAGAGCATCTCCACAGCTGGGCTGGAAGTTACTGACACCCAGTCACAACACACAGAGGAGCTCTCTCATCACTCTTTTGTTTTACAAGGTTTTCCTGTCTTAGGATGGGATAGGATTACAGGGCTTTCTGCAAGCACTGCACTTTTTCCAGCGGGTCAGTAGGAAAACACCAAGTCAGGGAGCAAACATGAGAGTTGGACTTGTGCTACCTTGGCTCAATACGCCTCCGACATGGAATACAAAGGGATTGTGCTTCTTCGATGAGTAGGTTAATGCTGTGAATAACATACTAGGAGAGTTTAGTGCCTTTCTGAAGGGAGAAGAATTCATCCCCGTATTTGCTAGAAAGTTAATCTGAGGCCCTGGACTGAGAAGAAAAGGAGCATGAGAACAAGGATCATGAGCAAAGACACAAAACTCAAAGTATCCCTTCTCCTACAGCCATAACACAGCCAAGATTTGGTACAGGACAAGATTCATCAGCTGGACCAAAATCATGATGCTGCAATGGACATTCTCTCCTGACTTTTTTAAGTGGAGCAGGGATATTGGTGATTTTACTTCTTCAAAAAAAGAAGGTGTCAACTCCAGTTCCTCACCTTAGCTCATTTCTAACATTCGGTTCAACTTGCACATATGTAGTTTCTAGAAGTAAGTTGGAAAATACAGACACTGGCCAAGAACAATTTAAACCTGCAAATAAGTTTAACGCAATGCAGACTTTCATATGCTGTGGCATGGACTGTGCCAAGAGAATTGAGTTAATACCACTTCCTTCCTGCAAAGAAAGGATAAAAAAAGCATATTGTAAGCCTCACCATTAGAGATGTGATGAGCTTTATGTTCTGAGAAACGGTAAGAGACCATGAGACCATAAACCAGAAATTTATCTTTTTAACGAAATGTCTTCCAAGAGGGTATTAAAGTCCTTAAGTACCAAAGAAAACTAATTATGTAAACAGTGTGAGAAGGAGATTCGGTACTAGGCAAGCTCCATGTGCAACAGCTTTCAAAGTGAAACTTGGCTTAGCAGCTACAGAGCATGTAAGGATCCTCTGGGATTGCAGAGTCAATGCCTTTTTGCTGTTCCAAGATGCAGCACCCATCCTAACAAACAAGCTGAAAGGTCAGCTAGAAACACAAACAGCCATTTATTTAAAAAACAAAGGGGGGGGAAAAAAAAGCAGAGTACTTTTTACTCAAGCAGCATCGGGCGCTATTAAACTCTACATCATACTCTTGCATGAACTCAGGAGAAATTACGACAAGTGTCGTATCTTTGAGACGCTTCTTTCTGCTCCACCTCCTCTGGGCTGCCTATTGCTCCAACAGGAAAAAATAATGCCTGTCTCAAATGTGGCCTCTGGCCCTTCCCTGCCTCCCCTCCAGCCACAGGCAGCCACCAGTCACAGTCCAGTCGCCATCGCTACCCCGGCCCCCTCCACCCTCTCCATCCCAGGGCAGCGTTCAAAGAGCTGTGCTGGGCTTTGGGCTCCCACACTGCTGTGGCAAATCTCAGTGCCAGGGTGGGCAGCAATGGAACGGTGACAGGAGCAGTGCCAGCTCCCAGCCGTGCTCCTACACATACCCATTGCATCACCAGCCCTATAAAAATCCCCGGTTACAGTCAAGCCTGCAATGTATCGTGTCCAAAAAGCCCTATTCAGCAGATCAGATTTTCAGTTAAATCCCTTCTGTCCGAGTTGCAGCAGAAATGAGATCCCAGCAAGCAAGAAGTGTCTCTGCAACTGCACCAGCCCATGTTGCTGTGCAAGCAGTATTTGTATTCATCTGCCTTTGCTTTGCTTTCTCTTTTCCCTTCCTAACTGCAATTGAAGAGAAAAGCAGGCAGCAAGGTAACTGCTGGGAATTTCTTCTGCTCTATTTGCACAAAACACCAATATAAAGCCAAAAACCATACATATATTTGTTTATCTCACAGAAAATACCTCTCTCCTTCCTGGAAACTGCTGCTGCTGCCCAACGGGGATTAGGAATGGGAAGCACTGGACAGGTGCAAGGATGGACAAATTGCTGGAAGTCAGAGGTGACTCCAGATGGTTGAGGGATTCCTCCAGTCTCCTCCAGCTGTGCAGCAGAGGAAGGGCCGGGGCAAGACCTCTCTCCTGGCTGCCCCACGAGATCCCGCCAGCACCGGCAGCCGCAGCATCACACCTCCATGCTGCCCAGCCACCGCCCAGCAGCGTAGGACCACAGCAAGTGTTTCTACTGATTCAAACTCCACAAACACTTAGGGATTGGCTCAGCCTCTCCTAAAATTCACCCAGAAAATATTTCTTTTTTTCCTTCTAAATTAAATGTCCTTCCAAAGTCTTGCAAAAGCACACACTAATCAGATCTAGGAAAACATAAAGTTATAAAGAAAGTTTTGATGTCGTGTTTGGTTTTGTCTCTGATACTATCAAAACACTCATCTGAGAGCTCATGCAGTGCTTGCAAGGCAGAAAATGAAAAAGGAGAGTGTTTTTTATGCCGGTGCCCTGGGGAAGCTGTTCAGCCAGGCGCACAGCTCTGGTGCCGGAGCTTCCCTCTGCCCCTGCCAGGGCTATGGGAGAGGCTGGAACCAGAACCTACTACCAGGCTGGAAACCTGCCAGAAACACAAAGCCTTCCCTCCCTCCCCACCACCCTCCTCTTTGGTCCAATCTATTAATGCCTCCTATGGAGCAGGGGAATAGAATTAAGTAACAAGTGGCTAGTTAAATTTAAACCCTGAAAGTGGAGTAATGACAGATCAAAGATTAAGTGACTCTTAAAAAAAAAAAAAAAAGAATAAAAAGGTAAAAAGAAAAAAAAAAGTCACATACGTGCGCTCACATCTACACAGGTCCTACTCCTTCCCGTTTCTAGAAATTAACTTTTTTTTGGTATGTGGGGAGCTCTGAAGGAGCAAGGCCAGTTTTCATTTTAAAACCATGTTTATTTATCAGCCTATTCTTGAGGAGGACTGTGAAAGGGCTACATCTCACAGTGGGACCTTCAATGTTATAACATTGCTCAGTTAACCCCCCAAAAAGTTAAGAAGTTTTCCATTCATAATAGGAAAGCTTTAAGATAAATACACCCTTTCTTACTTAACAGCACACATTTCTTTGTTGTATTAAGATCATTTACCTGTTCTACATAAGCTTGGACTTTTTATCTATTTTTTGTCTGGTCTTAAATTTCTCACATCCCCTCATACATAGATGAAGTTGGTGTGAAGCCAGTAACAATGCTGGTGGGGCAGAGGTGCATCCTATACAAACAGGAATGACTGGGCAGGGGTTAAGGCAATGGAAAGCCAAGCCAGCCTGCATGTGCAGATCCCAGCAGCAGGGCTTCAATCCAGAAAGGACACAGGCAAACACCAGAGTTTATACCTGCCACAGGAGTCAATGCCCAAATCCCATTCAGAGTCAGAGCGGTGCAGAAAGATACCCAAGGAGATGCTCCATACTGAAAAAAATCCTTCCACAAATTTGATTCAGCAGCAGAAGTTACTGCTGGATCAAAGCTGAGTGTCTTATGGCAGCAACTTTTTAGACCCAGTATTAAGCTTTGCAAGGTCAAATTTAACATATCACAGCTTTGGGTCCAGGGTAGCCTCCAAGTATCTGTGCAATATTACAGTGTATATTTTCTGGCTTCTACAGCAGATAAAGGCGAAAGAGATTTTCTGTCATGCAAATCAAGGCTCTAACACAGGATAAATTTGGCCCATGTTTGAGTAAGTTTCTTATTCCTTGGGGAAGGTGGGGGGCGGGAAGGGGAATGCGGTTCCCCCGTCCTCCCATCCCTTTAACTACAGCCTCAGGAATTAGCAAACTAAACAGTTTTGCAGAGCAAGCACAGAACATTATTAAAGACTGCCAAGCAACTCCACTGGATTGCAGATCTGTTGGGGGGACTATCTGCCGCAGTACGTAAAGGTCAGAGCAAAGCAGAGCCCCAGCTGCCTGGACAATACACCTGACTGCTTATTGGTTTTGACTGCCCACTGAGTTGAGAAATAAGCTAACGGCATTCGTGGCCAGTCTAGCAAAAATAAGCTATTTTCTTACCCTCTCTCCCCTGCAGCTGTGTATTTATCATCGCAGCTCCATTGTCACCTCCTCTGCCCACTGCAAAACCAACTACTGTCCTGGCAACGTCAAAGGACAAGCAATGCCAGAGGAGACTGCTGTCAAACTCATTTTCTTGCAGGGAAGGAGAGATTAAATTAGGGCATCCCATCCAGTTTGGGGTTTTATAGGTGAATACTTCTCAGTTCAACATTTCTGACCTTCCTGAGGCTCAGATCGCAAAAACTCCACCCTTGCTCAATTTAGGGACATGTAAGAGTGTGTGCTTTCCCTGAGCATCAGAACTGCACCACTTTGACATCATTTCATGCAGAAATAAACCCAAAAACTTTGCTCTGAAACTCTCTCTCCCACCCCAAGTCAATGATTCACTGCAAATCCTGACCACTTTAGGCACATGAATAATTAAGGCAGTTTTCTAGCTCCTCAAAATTAATCCCACTCCAGGCTCTGTTATATAGCAGCCAGCCTGATCAGTTTAGATCTTGACCCATGACACCCAGTTCAGTGATACGCTCTCAAAAAATACCTTAAAATGTGCTTTCTCAAATAAAGATAGAGTTAGGGAATGGGTTTCTTTCATAAAATGTTACTTTGAGTCTAGTTTTGTATCATCATGTACCATGGAAAGGACATGAAAGTTCCTACCGAAGACCTTCCCGCAAGGAGGGTGAGCGTACAAAAAAGCATTCAGAAAATAACGTATCGTAAAGCAGGAGTGTCAAAGTGGTCCCTTACAAGGCCAATAATTGAAGCGTATTTTGAACAACTGCATTCAAGGCTGTTTTCTGCTGGTTTTCTCTGAAAACGTGCTGCTAACACGCGATGTTCTTCTGTGCAAATCAAACCAGACCACGCTCAGATTTCCTTTTTTCCCCTAACACAGCTTAACCTCAAGAAGTATGAGATTTTTTTAACTTGTGTGGAAAACTCGGCGGGGAGAAGCCAAAGCAAGCCCTTTCCCTGGTCTCATGGGGTGTACTAGAGTTTAGAGCCCTGCCAACCCCGCAGCACGCAGCGGCACTCCCAGCCCTGCCACGCAGCGAGGTGCCAGCATCTCGGGTGGGCACAATGACTCAAGCAGAACCTGTGCGAAGCATAAAGGTCACAGAGACTTTCAGTTTAAGTGTTCCAAGCGCCTCTTTCCATCGTCATCTCTTCTGCTAACGGCGGCGATGAGCACAGCGGGGACTGACCACGCTTTCCATGTTGCAAGGACCTTGGCAGAGAGCGAGCGCAGCAGCCACAGCTTCCTGCCCACCAGCCTTTGGTAGAAAAAGCAAGAGTGCTTCCACCCTGACAAGAAGTGAAAAATACACCAGCACATCTGCTGTGTCAGGCTACAAACCTTAGCGGCGTGGTTCTTTCCCCCGGGAAAGAACAAGAAGCTGGATGTTTGGAAGCAACGAGGGGAAAGCATGAGATTAGGAGCCCATGAGCTGTGATGGCAACAGTGCTCTGAGAGAATACCCGCAGAGATATGGCAGATCAATGCCCCACCTCTGCCAAACCCAAACTGCACAAGAGATCAAAAGTTAAGAAGGGTGCTTCGAAAAGCCCCAAACAGTTAGCAGAAACACTGGCATAGCCCGAACAGTTATGAGCTGTCTTAATTTCCAATCTGTTTTCTCAGGCCAGTGAATTAACAGCTTACAGGAAATAGCTGAATGCTGTTCTTAATCAGTTAACTGGATTTATCCAGTTTCGCCTTGTTTTTCAGATACTCAAGTGGGTGTATCTATTAATATTCTCAGCCAGGTACCCACCATTAATAAAGAACACACATAAAACAGTTACTAGAACCTGCACTAAGTCAGTAGATGACATCAAGATAAAGGGACATTTTTGTTAAAGTTTGACTTCTTTACTACACAAAAGTGGGTGGGTAATGAAAGGGCTTCAATTTACCTCCCAGGCTCTAACAACCACACTATGGACATCCCTGTGAGCGTGCAATGGGAAAAGCAAACTACACAGCTTACGTAAAGCTGGATGCAGAGCTGGGATGTGACACTCTTGAAACACAGAAGGTCGTTTGGGGGGGGGGGGGGGGTTGAGGGTGGAACCCCCCCCCCAAAAGGTTGACTCAGCCCTAGAGATCCCGGTTCAAATTTGGTGGGGCGCCGGTAAGAACCTAAAAAACAAAATCACTTCAAAGGTTCTTTACCCTTT
>WTSP01007446.1:17119-27703 GCA_025331215.1 Actenoides lindsayi | reverse complement strand
CAGTTAATTAAAAGAACTGAGCTGAAAAGTAAAATTACTAAACAGAATTAGTTCTGTTTTCACTCAAACCAGGACAGGTTCATAATCCTCTATGCAACTTTTATAAAACATTACTGCTCAGTATTAGTAAAAAATTCCATCTGTGTCATGTTTTTTACAAAAGGAAGCCTGAAAAAGCAAAGACGGTTTACATTTTTCTTGTCAATTAGTAGAGAAAAGTAGTTGTAAACATCTCAGATTATCTTAATAAATGTACTACAGACATGAATTAGCTGAGTGCTAATTGTGATATGCATATGTATGTAAAAGCAAAATGAAAATTTGAAAAAAAAGCAGGAGTCTATTTATACAACTGCATCTCCTCTTCTAATGCTCATTTAACATGTGTATTGCTGCTGAATGTGCTACAAGGCATTAATATGAATTATAATATTAAGCATCATAAGCAACATCAGTTACAAATTATTACTTCTGATTGTACTGTATTTACGTCAGACAAGATTAGCAAGTCACTGTAGATTCACTGAAAAGATTAAGCTAGAGGGTATTACATTACACAGAATAACATCCAAAATTTAGATTGCTCTTATTTGGCAGGTTGTTTGTGTAACTTTTAAAATGGCTACCATATGGAGTGCTTCAGGAATTTTTACTGGGATAAGCCTGTTCTTTCTCATTGATACTTTGCATGACCCTGAATATCTCAGTTCTTTGTCACTGCGCTCCCATCCCTCTGGCTTCATCTATATTTATATTGCTAGCTCTTTCTCTCATCATGTGTACAGACTCACAGATCTTGATCTGGCTATTTTGATGTTACATTCATGTGAATGATAATAACAATGACAACAATAATTGTATCAGTGCTGTGATTCTGAGTCTATAGGACAAAAGTAACACTTCAATAACAGTTTCTTTGACAGAGAGAAATCTGCTGGAAATAAATTGTTTGTTAAGTCACTTAAATATATGAATCCTTTTCAGAATTGAACAAGGTCAAGGAGACTTAATGTCCACAAAGCTGAACTAGTGCTTTTGTATGGCTTGGCAGATTGTAACTGAAATTACTCTCTTCTGTGAAAGTCACTGTAACTGAGTTTTAGAATCCCTGCAGTATTTCATTTCTCTTTGAGGGTCTCAGGGCAACAGCAGCGAAGTAGTTTCAGTCACTCATCTTCTTTTTAAGGCTTTAGCTCACATTCAGCCAAAGAAGTTAAATTAATGTTTGTCTTGTTGTCAGTAAGAGGCACAAAGAGAAATACATCACTTATAACCTCTATCTAGTGAGCAGTTATTGACTTCAGAGGAATGACCAGATCAACTTAGAAAGCCACTCAGTTCAGTTGTGCAAGGTCCCAGCATCCTAAATTGGCTGGAGTGAGAGAACAGGGGAGTAAGGGAAGCATAAAAATTGTAGGGGTTGGAGCAATTTGGTTCTCTCTGTATGTGCTCGGCACAATGTCAGACTCGGTAAGAGTAACAAAATGTTACAGAGTGTCTTTGGCCTCTTTTACACTATCGCAAAATATATATGAAAACTGTAGAGGGATTGGGATGAATGAAGTTTTGTGTGAGATCTAAATGGCAAAAAAGGGTTTGAGGAGCTACACACTCCTGATTTTTAGTAATTTGGTTCACTGACAAAATCTATGAAGAGGAAGGAATGGGGTAATGTCATCTTTTGACAAAACTCCCCAAACAGGTTACTTTTGTGGCAGTCCCAGTTTCTCTAGTTCAATAAATGTGACAAAGAAACCTTCATAGTGTCTGACCTTTACTTGGCCAAATTTAAAGCCAAAAGTCTATTAGGTCCTAAGAAGAAAGACGAAGTTCTCCAGAGCATGCCTGAGAGTTTTATAATATATCATTAGGTGGCATCATATTTGCCATAGTTTGGATTTCACATCTGTGGCATGCAAGAAGCATGACATTCAGTCTTGTCCCTGCTTCTCCCTTCACATTCAGTAACAATCAGGTGAGGAATAAGATGTGAGGAATGAGAAATGGGGAGACAAGAAACCAGCAGAGATGGATGTGAGCAGAGTGGGACTACAGCACATCTGCAGGAAGTCCTATTCTTCTCCACATAGTGAGGAGCTTTTCCAGTGGTCATGCAGCAAGTAAGCTGGACAGACTGCCTGTCAGAAAATGTCATCCTTGAGTGCCCTGCAGAGGTCTCCATGGGGGAAGTGACCTAGCTCAGCCTCAGTACAGGGTGAGGAAAGAGCAGGATGTTTCTGGTCATCTTTTGAGATGGTCTGAGATGTCCTCTGGGGATGCACCTGAGCATGGCCTCACAACACACATACCTCATTTCCAGCACTGCCATGAGAAGGCTTTAGTTCCTTCATCATTTCCTTCTCATGTCAGCACACAGCATGAATGGTCTAGATGGCACATCCAGGTGTAAGGAAAAAAACAGATAGTGATTTTTTTTTTTTAACAAGTTTGTGTTAGGATATTTCTTCTCTTATTTTCAGCAGCTTTTAGAGTGGGGGTCCTATTCTTAGGCAGTTTGTGGATACTTTATTTATTTGGACAGGATTTGTGATGGAGAGCTTTTTGCTTGATTTTGCTCCCCCTTTTTTTTTTTTTTTTGGTCCATCCCCCCCCCCCCAACAATTGTTTGTGGGGGTTATTTATATTTATTTTATTTTTGTCTGGGTTTTTTTTTTCCCCTTTTTGTTTTCATAGGTGAATTTGGAGGCCAGATTTATTTGGGTTTGTTTGCTGTTTTTTTCCTCACCCTGGCAGCTGCTGGTGCAGGTTTTTTCTTGTTCCACTTTAGCTTTGCCCTGGATCCAGACTGTGGCTTTCAGTGCTTTGCAGCAGCTTCTGGGGGCTTCTACATCTAACAGCTTCTGCAAGTCACTCCCTGATTTGTGGGATACTGCTTGTAACTGCTTCCTGATAGGCTGGTTGGTGATATGAGGAGGTTTCCATTTTTTTTTTAATACTCTATTTTCCCCCTTCCCTCCCCCTGCAACCAGATTTTATGCTATGGAAGATATAGGCCAAATTTTCTACTCATAGATTAAAATTATTTTCACTATAAGGCCATGACACATTTAAAGTGCATTTTCCTGAGTGTTAGCATGGAAGTCCAAGTTATCTCCATGCTTATTTTTTCCCTTCTGTGTGATCAAGTCACATAATGTTAAAAATAGCACAGTAAGTACTATTTCTGCACTGAAATGGTTCTTCACAACTTCTTTCCTGTCTTTTTCCACTATTTTCTTTTATTGTGTCAAAATTGTTTTCTCCTCTTCAAGAGCTATTATAGCTTTGTCCAGCCTTTCAAAGAGGTGCTCAGATTTTTTTTTTTCTTTCTGTGAGAATGCTGTCCTTAAGTGTTTTAACTACAAATATGTCCTTTGATAAATAAACTGACCTGAGAATGTTCTTTTCTACTATTATTACATGGAGCTCTATGCTCTCCCAAAATGTCTGCAGGGCAGAAATTGCTATGGATGCCAGTAATCTGGACAGATTGTAATATTGTCTGATCGTGCTTCTGGGGAATCTAAGGTAACAGTTTTGATTTTAAATCATTTATTCCTAGCCATTAGAGGCATTTTTTTTATATATCACCATTTCTGCTTGCTATAGCAGTTCACCAGCCTTCTTTGACCACCACCATGGGAAAACTTTTAGTGTATCTGTATTCAGCCAAAGAAACAGTTGCAGTACTAGTCATGAACAAGTAGCATTTTTTTCAGGTGACACTATTACTTCACTTTCATAAATCAATCTGGGTTCAGAAGGGATTGTTTTTGTCTGAGTGTTTCCAAATTCCAGAGTGCTTAACACTAAAAGGACACAGCAAAGCCTGTAGGTGGAGAGTGCACTAGAGATATGAGAAAAAGCTGTGGAAAAAAACATTCAACTAAATTGTAAGTCTGGTTCTGTCTCGCAGTATGTCACATTAAAACTGTGGTGTCTCAACTGCACAAGAGGTGTGCTTTATATGCAAAGCTAAGAATTTACTGTAAGTCTAATTGGAATCTTAAGAGTCTTTCCAAACAAGTATTATTAGTGCAGTCACAAAAGTACTAAGATTTACCATGCAAGTTATCCAATTACTGCAGTTCAATCACAATAATAATAGTTGTCATGGTTTAACCCCAGCTGGCAACTAAGCACCACACAGCTGCTTGCTCATCCCTGTCCATGAGATGGGGAAAAGAATCAGAAGGGTAAAAGTGAGATGACTCATGGGTTGACATCAAGACAGTTTAATAGGTAAAGCAAAAGCTGCGTGCACAAGAAGAGCAAAACAAGGAAATAGTTCTGCTTCCCATTGTCAGGCAGGTGTTCAGTCATCTCCAGGAAAGCAGAGCTCCATTATATGTATCAGTTACTCGGGAAGACAAATGACATCTTTCAAAATGTCCCCTCTCTTCCTTCTTCCTCCAGCTTTTTATTTCTAAGAATTACATCATATGGTATGGAATATCCTTTTGGCTGTGTCCTCTCCAAACTTCTAGTGTACAGCCTACTCACTGGTGGGGTGAGAGGCAGAAAAAGCCTTGACTCTATGTGAGCACTGCTCAGCAATAATGAAAACATCCCTGTGTTATAAACACCATTTACAGCATCAATCCAAAACATAGCCCCATATTAACTACTACAAAAAGAATTAACTACCCCAGTCAAAACCAGCAGAACAGTTTAGTTGTTAAAACTGTCAAACGGACTTTCCACTTTCAATGGTTTTGTTCAGGGGGGAAGGGCTATGGTGAGCTGCCATCCTGACTTCTTTGCCAAGAGAATGTGATGAGTGCTTCTTCTTTCTCATACTTTCTGGGTTATACTAGGAGGTACTTTTAAGCATTTTCTAACACATTCTACACCTTGCTTCTTTTGCATTTCTGTGTTACATCTGCATTTGTTATGTAAGTTATGTTTTATTTATGTTGGAAGCTTGTTTTCTGTTACTCCTAAAGCCAGTTTCACCCAGCTCTGAATGTATCATCTCTTTGCTGATCAGTAGTTAGTCACGGGATGAACCACAGGATGTTTTGGGTTGTAAGGAACCTTTCAAGGTCATCTAGTCCACCACCCCTGCATTGAGCAGGGACATCTGCAAATAGAGCAGGTTGCTCAGATCCCTGGCCAACATCACCTGGAATGTTTCCAGGGATGGGGAATCAACCACATCTCTAGGCAACCTGCACCAGGGTCTCACCACCCGCACAGTACAAAATATCTTCCTTCGCTCTAGTCTAAATCTCCCTTTTTTTTTAGTTTAAAAACATCATACCTTGTCCTGTCACAACAGGCCCTGCTAAAAAGTCTGTACCCATCCTTCTGACAGGCCCCTTTAAGTACTAAAAGGCCACAAGGAGGTCTCCCCAGACCCTTCTCTTCTCCAGGGTGAACAACTCCAACTCTCTCAGCCTGTCCTCACAGAAGAGAGGTTCCAACCCTCGGATCATTGCTGTGGTCCCATCTGGCCCTGATGCAACAGGTCCATGTCTTTCCTGTGCTGAGGACACCAGAGCTGGACCCAGCACTGCAAGGCAGGGGGTCTCACCTGAGTGAAGCAGAAGGGCAGAATCCCCTACCTCAAACTACTGCCCCATGTCAGTTGTAGAGGTGATTTGTTTGTAGCCTCAATCTGTCATCCCATGTTTAGATTTTTCAAAGCCTTTACTGTCATGCAATGTTTGTATTCCACAAGTCCAAGTAATTTATTCTGCGAACAATAAACTGTGTCACTAGAATAGTACTTGTTATCACTATCTGTTTCTCACAGAGCTATATCAGAATTATTATAACAAGAGACATAGCACCACACAATTTTACAAAGATAAGCAAAACCCAAACAAATTAAATAACAGTCTGCTAGAGCTAAAAAAAACTAAAACAAAGCTCCAGGCAAGCATAAGACAAGTCCAGATAAATCATACCAAATAAGCCTCAGTCCAGTGGCCTTGCAGTGTTAAAACAAACTCTGCGGTTCCTCCTTCAGCAATACCACATCTACTGAGCTAAAGGATAACAAAAGTGAGACACAGGGGACAAACTGTGTTGATACTCTTTGTAAAACAGAATATATTATTGAGTGGAACTTATTACGGTTCACTTGGTTTTGAACCATTCAAAGTCAAAATGACTAACACTGAGAATCAGCTGAGACAGCCACTGTGAAGTAATCCCTGGGGATTCTAATAAGCTAAATGTCATAAAGAGGTTGGTCTTGACAGTAAATAGCAGTCTACTGATGAGGTGCTAATAATTTTGTATTATAACTGAATTATCAGAGTTGGGAAGTACAGAGGTATTAAACAGTACTTGAAAAACTAGACTAACTACAGTTGTACAGAATGTTTCATATCAGAAGGGTTATCTATCTGGGTAATAATACTTCTTTCTTCTTCTCCTTTAGCATTTTGTGAGCTCTTCACTTGTTTTGTAAGCTAATATATACAAAAGATTTTAAATCAAGCACTCAACGTGAAGGAGCATGAAATATTGTCAATAATCTCCCACGTTAGTTTCTGTAATGGTTCACAAAAGAAAAAAAATAGCATTACAAAAAAAGAGCAACAAAATCAACCAAGCAAAAACCCCACCTTGCCACAAAATTGAGTACCTTAGCTGTAACGCAAATGAAGTACCAACCTTTTCTACTACTGACAAAGGTCAGTTTCAGGGTGAAGTTTTCAGCAGTCAGTGTAAATAATTTAACGTGTAGTCCTATTTACATGAACAGAGTTTGCAGACAGTGACCAAGAAAGCAACAGCTTAATCTTGACAAGTTTTTGAGGCAGTGAAAAAGGATACTGGCTCTCCAAAGGTCTTTCGCTTCATCTTGAGAAGCAGGAGTAGTGAGTAAAGGAAAGCAGAATCTGGTTGATCTTAAGCAAGCTCAGATGATTTCTCCATCTGGTCTGTTAGATGTTTATTTGTTTATACATCTGACCAGGACCAAGGCCGAGTGCAAATTCCAAAAATGCTAATACACCCCTGTTGCCAACCAGCCACACCAATTAACACAGCAGTGCCTTTACAGGCAGCCACATAAAAACAACAGTTCATATACATCCCATTCTTCCTTTCTGGCTGATAGTGTTGATTTTCACTGATTGAATCCACACAACCTCTCCATCTTTATTCACAGATAAATCTGTATTCATGGATCCCTCAAATAGTAGTGTGGACCCAAAGTCACAGTCATACCATAGACCCCTTACCCAGTTGCAAGCTCAGACATTGGATCTTTCCAGACATGGGTCTTCTCACCGGCTAGTCAAGCTTTAAGTTCACTGACTACTACTAGTTAACAATGGAATTTAGTAAAAATATAGCACAGACTATGGAAATTGGGTAGAGGGATTGGCCAGAGAAGCACACTGATGAGAAGCTTATTTACACATGACTATTAGTTTCCACTGCTATTCCCATCACATGTATTATAATATTTACTTTCTTGCAAGTTACAAGGTTCTAGTTGAACTTCTCCACTGTTAATGCTCAGCTGCTTCCTTCAGTGTCCCTTCAGTTAGTGACCTGAAAGGTTATAATCTCATTTATCTATTCCTCCTTAAAGTTTGCTTTGTTTTGTTTCATTTATTACTTTTTAAAATGTTTTCTCCTTTTTCCTTATGATGGATAGTGGTTAAACAGACATCCTTGCAAATCAGGTGTCCGTACACTCCAGACATCTTTACAGAAGTGTATGACTGATCCAAGGGAAAAGCCCAGTTTGGATTTAACTTTGAGATGTGCTTTTTCTCAGAAATCTTCCTAAGACTAGAGCAACATTTTTTGTAGCTTAAATATAATTAAAATGTCAACTTCAAAGAGTACATTTCAGTGAGAATTTTATAATCCAATATATACTGCTGTAGATTTCTCTCCCAGGATGGCTTTCAGCTTTGAACAATGAATGCTTTGCATGTCCTTTAGGACACAGAAATCCCCAACTGCATAATATATAAATCCCCAACTGTCCCTAATTTAAGAGTAATGAGAAATTTTAGAGACCAAACACATAAATAAGTTTTCTAGCTATCTGGCTTTATAAATACAAAATCCCACTACAGATAAAAAATTCCTAGTAATGTAACACTAATAATGAGATCCGTTGTGCTTAAATCTTCTTTGTGAAAACTAGGCATCTGTGTGAACAAGTAGCGTGGATTTTGCTAATACTGAATGGAGCAAAAGGCATATCCAAAGTACAAATTTTCCCTTCTTGAAATATAGTTGAATCACATTCTAGAGATTACAAGGTAGGGTATAGATCTAAAGTGGTATGAATTGCTCTCTGAAAGCACCCGAGTTCCCCCACTGAAAATGGGGAGATCTTAGATCATGCGGAATGGGAGACAATCTAAATAAAAATTGCTTTACTTATTTTTCTGTCTTGGATGGAATAGGCAGAAGACCATTTTGTCTACTTTTATCATGGTTTGTTGGCTGTTTCAGCACAAAAAGATCACTAAGATATTAAGAAACAGTACCTTTAAGTGTATCTATATACAATCTACTAATTCAAAACTCCAATTTTCATCTGCATGGTTCTTAACACAATCACATAAAGTGAAGATTTGAACCAAGGAAATTGTACAAATAAATTAAAAATAAGAAAATGGTGTCTGATACTAATCTGTTTGATTAGATAGAACTGTGAATGAGTGTCTGGTGTTGTGGTTTGACTCTACTCAACCAGAAACAGAGCAATCACACAGTTGCTCACTCACTCCTACCCCTCTCCAGTGAGATGGGGAGGAGAAAATACAGCAGGAGGCTTGAGTGAAAGGACTGGGAGGGCTCACTCACTAATTATGGTCAAACGCAAAAGAGATACTCAACTTGGAGAAACAACATGCATTTAATTTAAACAACAAAATCACCACCAATTCACCAATTGAATCAGAGTAGGACAACAACAAATATAATCAGATATTAAATACACCTTCACCGCACCCCTCCACCCTTCCCATGCCCAGCTCTGCTACCTCCTGCCCACCCAGCAGCTCAGGGAAGTAGGGAATGGGGGTTGTGGTCAGTTCCAGTCTATTCCATGTTGTTTCTGCTGCTCCTTCCTCCACAGGGGGAAAACTTTTCACAGTCCTCCCCTGTGGTAATATGGCGTCCTTCCTACAGGAGATGGTCCTTCATCAACTTCTCCAACTAACTTCTGTGGGCTGTAGTCCTCTCAGGAACAGACCACTCCAACACAGGCTTCCCTCAGAGTCAGGGCTTTCTTTGGGATCAGTCACCTGCTTCACTGTGAGGTTCTCCACAGACTGCAGACAGGATTCTTCTTCTCCTTTGATCTTTAAGGGCTGAAATGGCTCAGCTTGCCATCTCCCATGGACCAAAGTGGAATGGCTTCTCCAGCCTGCCTCCCCTGTTCCTTCCTCACTGCCCTGGGTGTCCACATGGTCGTATTTCTCATGTTCTACTCTTCTGCAAAACAAAAGAACTCCCAAATCAAAAGAATCTGTCCAACAGGTTTTTCCCCTCATTTAAGAGTGGTTATCACAGAGGCAATGGTTGGCTCAGCCTTGAACAGAGGTGGATCCAACTTAGAGCTGTGGAAGCTTCTGGAAGCTTGTTATAGGACCTATACCAGTAGCCCCCTCCCCTGCTATCAAAACCCCACCAGACACAAATCCAACACACCTGTTTAGCACAGAAACTTGTTAAGACTGATATTATGAGAGTTTACATCAGCTAAGGACCTGTCTTAACATAGTCATTCATGTACAAGAACTATTAGTAAAAAGCTCAGGGACACTTCTATTTAAGGAAAGATTGACCAGATGATAATACCTTTTCTGTTTGTTAAATTTGAATGCAAATCTGGATTATTTTAGCAAACATCTGAATGGTCCTGCAAGGACACATGCTCACACATGCATACTAGTTCCTCCTTTAATTCTGACCACATTATTGGTGTGTGAAGAAATGTATCTAGTTTCCAATGTAGTAGATTTATAAAATAAAGAAAGGAGTGTGTTAACTCTAATATACTTTCATCAAGGCTTAGACATTCTGGTTATTTTACTATATTAATTCTAGCCTGATCTTCCACAGATTAACCTTTCTTATAACACTGTCACACCCCACCAACTGTGATTTACCAAGTATGTAATTTATCACTTAATAAGAATGTCCATGTTAACCACAGTGGGAGATTTTACTGTCAGTAAAATCTGCTTTTTTTCTCTGAGGGAATATAAAGGCTGTATCCAAGTGGACTGAGAAAGTTTAAGGTCTCTTATAATGAGAATGACCTTAGAAAGAATGGAACTTTCTATTAGCTAAAATTTATCATGTGTTGTGGTGGTCCTGAGACATTCTGTGAAAATAAAGACCCTTATTGGACAGATATTTTTATAAATAAAAATGTAGACAATAATCCCAAGTAGGTTTTTTTGTGTCCTGAGTAGTAAAAATATAGTTTTACCTAACCCACATTGCGCTTACATTATTATAATCAGAAATAAAGTTCTAAATATGGTCTTTATTGTACTACCATTGCATTGTCTCTTTTTCTCTTTCTTTCTTTCTTTCTTTCTTTCTTTCTTTCTTTCTTTCTTTCTTTCTTTCTTTCTTTCTTTCTTT
>WTSP01007445.1:0-13968 GCA_025331215.1 Actenoides lindsayi | reverse complement strand
ACATCCTTAATAACATGCTTTAAGTTTTGGTCAGCCCTGAAATGGTCAGGCAGTTGGACTAGATGATTGTCCTAGGTCCCTTCCAACTCAATTACTCTCATTTTTCTTCCTACCTCATACCTTCCCTACCAGTACATGCTGAGGAAATCTTTGATAAGACTTCTCTTCCCAGCTCTGCACTAGCAGAAGGGATTGAATGTACAATCCTGTCCCATTCTAGGCCTTGGCTCTGCCACTTTGAGGCAAGGAGGTGTGTACCTTCTGATGGGGCTGAGAGCTGTGGATCACCTCTCGGTAATTTGACCACAATAACTTTGCAGACAGGACGTGTGATGTGCGGCTTCTGAAAGTCTTCTGTGTTCATTGTTTAAGGGGTTTCCACAGGCTGGCAAAAGACCCCATCTCTGACACTCATGAGGCAGTCTGAAGCAGGACTTGCTCCTGAACTGAAAGGTTGCAGATCTCTTTGATGTGAGCAATACCTGTTCATTTTCCCATCTTTCTTTCTTGTACTACTTTCCAGAAGTACTTGAGCTGTTTTTCCCTTGTAAAAACCCAACACAAGACAACAGCCTGAGAACAGCAGTACTCCTTCAGAGCAAAGGTTCATCTGGCCCATACTCTGGTCACTGCTTTGTGATGCCAGGCATATTAAATGTTTATCTCCAGATGAATCCTTTTTTGTTGTTATTTTGGTAAGGGTTTTGGGTTTTTGTTGGTTTTCTTTAGTTTTTTCTTCTTACTTGCTGTTGGTGGGTTTTTTAAATACTTCTGATTATAAAAATTTACAATCTATTAATCCTGGAAATCTCACTAATAAATCAGTCCTGTTTTCAGCCTACAGGGGTGATCATGCCTTTGCAAAGAATAAAGCTTCAAACAAAATCTAGGGGTTTTTTCCTATAAGCACCGTAAGTCCTCTTTAACACAAACAAATGGCATAGACAGAAACTCAGCCCTTGAATAAGTCTGCATTTTTAATACACTACTCCTATGTGTGGTACAAGCTGAAAAAGCAACCTGTAAAGTAATCAAGTGACTATCAACCCCATGGGCTTCAATGAATAATGAGGCCAATAAGCTCTTTTTCTCAACAAGATGCTTTGTTTTGGTCCATACAGGATAAAGTCTCTAACAAGTAGCATGCTGGTGGTCAGTTGAAAATTAAGCTACTGTAACTGCAGGCTGCCAAAGACTTCTGTTTCAGTCAGCATATAAGCCTCAGCTTACTCTCTTTGTCCACAACATTCAAGATTGTAATTCACAAATTGATGCAGCATACGACTGAGTAAAAGAAAAAGTAGATAGTTTTACAATCAGTGTTCCTGTTCAATCTGCTAAAAGGCCTGATATACATTTGTATCTGTCTTTTCCATTTTATAATTACTTAATTCCAACATTTAAAAATGCCTCTAATAGCAGTTCTAAAATCCCATCCTGTTCCAATGCTTATGCAAAAATAGAGTTTTATCAGTTCCTCTGCTGGAAGCTAATTTAGTTTTGATTAATGCACTGCCTTGCACCATTTTCATCTTCATCTTCTACTACAGGTTAGATCGAGTCAGCCAGGGAAATTCCTGGAAGCAAAAACAAAGAAAAAAATTCAGAATAAAACACATATCAGAATAGACAAACTGTAGGAGGAATATGATTCATGCATGTATTAACTACCAGATAGAATCCATAGGAAATAAAGACTGCTTAAAAACATTTAGTCTCATTTCATCAGGAATGAAAAGGAACAATCATAAATTCTGGAATCAATCATTAAAAACACTATGCATGAAAAATAGCCAACAGGAAAAAAAAAGAACCCCAAACCAAAAGACTAGAAAAGCAGAGGGCACAGCATAAAAATGCTCATTCTCCTGTCTTACAAATTTAAAGACAATCTTTCTGACTTGCAACACTCTCTGCCTTCTCTGTGGTTTAAGTGATACTTCCTGAGGATTTCAGAGGCTTGTCCACATGAAATTTGCCGAAAAAAAAAGGACAACAGAGACATACCTGTTTCTTTCTCTCAGACTGTGGATCAATCATTACATTTATAAGAGCAGGTGTTTTCTTGTCAGTCACGCTTGCTTTCAGAGCATTCTGCAATTCTTCTGGCGTTTTAACAAAGTATCCTTTCCCTCCAAAGGCAGACATAATTTCCTCATAGTGTGAATTTGGCAGGAGAGAAACAGGAGGCACACTGTGATGAAATGGAAAACCTCCAATTAATGTCAAGGAAGAATTTCCAGACTGACCAATTTAATTAGTTCAACACTGATTTTAAAGTGCAAGATGATTATTGTGCTGGCCTGATGAATTCTTTTAGGCTGGAAGAACTGTGCTTCCTATACCACTTAAACTATGCTTATAAGCTAGCAGACTCATTTTCATCTTCTGCAGATATTCCCGAGTAAAGCTTTAGCATAGTTTACTTGGTACAGAGATCTTGGTTCCAGAAGCAGAAGCCCAGTGTAAATTCAAGCACAAGTCTCAGGTAACTTTGGAGATCATCATGATTTTGGAGGTTAGCCCACTGTGAAGTCCGTACTGTGTGGCCTGAGCTGCTGCAGGAACCCGAGACAACTAATAGAGTCATCTCTCTGCTGCCCTGTTGTGCAAATAGCAGTCTGCAATTAGGTTGGTTGCTTTATTTAGCTGGTTCTTCTTCTCACAAACTTAGCCTAGAACTAAGTTCACTTCATGAAAATTTCTATCTGGGAAAAAACCAAAGCATTAAAAGTGAAGAGAATGACCATTTGGGTCACTTCTTCCTTAGTTAACAGGATACACTTTGAAAATGCTCACCATGTAGCAGGATCTCCAAACTTTAATATCTCCTTCCAGGCAACTACATCCAAACCAGTGTAAATCCCATTGTTGTTTACTATGATAATCAGGACTGGCAAGTTGTATCTACAAAAAGATGCATTTGGAGGAATTATGAAATGCTTGCACATTTCTGTAAGGTGTTAAAAGTGTTATTTTTCCTCAAAAGTAAAAGGGAAATAATAATAATTTAAAAAAAGAAGTCATAAATAACACCACAACAATCACTTCCACTTGAAACATGATCTGCACATCACTGGTAACACATTATGTCACAACAGCATAAAAATGACCATGTATAATTTTTGGCTTGTTTTCATGTGTCTAATTAAATTGATCCTGGCACTATATGAAGAGGGTTTTCTCAAGCAAAAACCACTTACCTGCAAATAGTCTCCACCTCCATCCCAGAAAATCCAAAAGCACTATCTCCTTCAATGCAGATGACTCGCTTTTCAGGTGTTCGGTCTTTCGCGACCATCGCAGCTGCTATAGCAAAACCCAGTCCGACTCCCATCGTTCCAAAAGTACCGGCATCAAGCCTAAAGGGGAGAATACAGAATTACTATCCCTTTTTTTCTACTCAAACTTCCAAATAAATCCATGGTGACTTGACTTCTAATAATCTTCCATATACTATTCAAATGCTATTTCATAAACAACAGGTATAAAGAGGTACCAGACATATAGATTATTACATTCAGTCAACCATTTGATAAGACTGCAAATGTTTTAAGGGGTATAAACATACCAGAACTTTCATTAAAATTAAGAGCTCTTATACAATATTTGTATTACAATAAAGAACTATTCTTGTATGCTTTTAGCTTGCATAGTAACAGTATTTAAAAAAATTCAATTAAGGTAGAGATAGACAGACTACAGGAAATCTTTCTGTATTTCATTCCTTGAAAATGTAACTAGAAGTCCGAAAGCCATCAGTTAAATACTGTTGTTCAAATTTCTGTTCAACTTTTGAAATCAAATTGAAAGCAGTAATTGAGTTAGATAATTTCAGCCAGAAGCACATAGTGGATGCAGAAGTACATAAAGAACTAGATTATTCTAGGGTTAACTTTTCAAATTTGCTTTCAGGTAAGTACAATGCACTTAAGGGCAAGGAAAACTTCACTGGAATTATGGGTGGGTTTTTTGGTAGGTTGGTTGTTTTTTGTTTACAAAGAAGTATTTGGGTTCATTTAGAAGTTTAGTGCTAGTTCCACAATGCATCAGCTTCACAGATCAGAAGTTTCACCTCACCAGACACAATTCACGTTTTCCCCCCATTCAAGAAACAGCACTTAATCCCTACTTGCATTAAAACCAGACTACCCATACTGACTAAAGAGACAGACCAACACTTTCAGGTTGGAGTACCTACATTTTAGGTGTGCAGGTTTACATGGAATTGTGCCCAATATACAGTCCAATTTCAAAATGAGTTGATTCCTCTTAAGTTTTTCCTGGTTTTAAGCATGTTTCAATGAAAAAAACTCTTCATATGAATTATTTTCAACATGGGAATCCCAATGATTGTTTTTATTTTAAACCAGTATTTGCCACAGACTCTGGGCACAGAAATCAACATCTAGATCAGGAAATTCAAAATTATGCTCCTCCCTCCCTTTCAACAGAAGTATGAGAAACTATCCCCATTTTTTTGCAGAGCACCCAGACAAGTCACAGGGAATTGTTAAAATCCATGACAGGACATCAGTACAGGAGTGAAAAACTTCCCTTAACCCCTTCGCACAACATACTAAATTTCCATTTTTTATTTAAAACCTTTAAACAGGGTTATAAAAATTCTAGACCATCATACTTCTCATCTAAATGGAAACATTTATACATAGATCTAGCCTGTTGATTCAGCACAACAAAGGAAATACCACACCTTTGACGGGGATAATAATTTGGAAGCATAGTCCGTCCAATGTCCATGGTGTTTGCTCCTTCACTTACTAAGATGCAGTCCTTGGGTATCAGTTTTCTGATGTGATGAAAGACTGTGTAATAATTCATAAGCAAGGATTTCTGTAATGCCAATCCCTAAAAAATTAAAAGAGGTATTAGTAACTCCTATAGATAGAATTTGTAATAAGGCGTGGAACTGAGACATATTAATAATAATCATGGAAACAGAAATGTACTCTGCTAGGTAAGCCTGAAGGTTTTCAATGTACTACATCAAGGTCACTCCTTCAGTATTTATCCCGGTGACACAACCTGAGGCACCTGAATTTTCCTGTACATTAAGTTTGACTGTTGATAACCCTAAGGGAGCTGTCACCTGTATGCTGGGAGTAACTCAAGAGAGTAATCTAGAACGAATGCATTTTAGAACCCAGTCTTGGAAACATGCATCTGAACTTGCAGAATATGAGTTGCGTGAAGTTAGGCATATGGCAAACATCTGTGGTCTTTTGGCCTGAGCAGCTACTTGTTTTTAACAGAGATTATACTTCCACCAGCACTGCTAAACAGCTGAACAGCACAATTACAGAAGAAAACTAAGAATGCACCTTCACGTGCACTCTAGTTGGAGCACTAAGTTGGAGCCAAAGTTCAATGACTTCCACACAGTTTGAATTTATACCAAACCTAGAATACTTAACTTACAGTTAAGTATTAAGTCTTAACTTAGAGTTCATAAGCCTGAAAAGAGTCAGGCTGTACAAGAACAGCATAAATTTTTAAAGCCTGGGTGACATGACTGTCAGAAGTGATTAAGGAGCTTGGATACAGACCAGCGATAAGACTGTCTATGCATGGGTACCTGTTCAGGCAAGGAACCTCCTCTTTTCTGCAGTATAACATTACCTTTGATCTTTCCTCATTGGTCATGATTTTCTCTCTCAGCGTCTTCCACCACTCGGAATTGGAAGGCCATTTCAGTGGTCTTTTGCTGAATTCTTCTAAGAGCTGGAAAAACATTGAAATGTTACAGAGATTTATTTCAACATACTTAAAAAAACCCCACCAGGAGCATTAAGAATAATGTCATCAAGGAAGTTCAAGCACAATCACAGTAATCAGAATCTTTAGCATTTAATTTGGGAAAAGACTGGATGCACAGAATGAATATGTTGCCTGCAAAATGGTTTTCTTCAAACAGGATTTTTTTTTTTTTTCTTAATTTAAAAACTATAAACTTAATTTATATACATCAGAGGAAATTAAGGTCAAAACAAGAGAACATCTGACATTACGTTACCTGCTTAGTCACGGCGTTTATGTCACCTAATAAAATTGCAACTGGCCTCACATTATTCCCCAGCTCTTCTGCATAAATATCAACCTATATTTCAAAAAGAAAGTCCACCATTAACTCCAGGATTTTTTTTTTTTTCAGTTCAGGTGAGGAACACTGTCTATCATTGTCTTCAGATATGGTTTTGTCTGTACACATAACTTCCTCTGCATTTCATTGAAATGACATCAGGAAATCCTTTATTCAACATGAAATCCTATGATACATACCCATTATAATAGAAGTTCATGTCCTGAAAATTGACTGCTTGCTTCTTTCAAGCTCTTGCAGACTTGCTTAGAACATTAATGAGAAGGTGGTGATTTTAGTGACAAGTAGATGAGAACTAAAATTCTAGGCTTAGGTATACCCATAAAGTCTCTACAAAGCAGTAATTTTATTACTGAGGAAAGCTTGTGTGTGCTACTTGGCAGCACGAATTTGGCTACTATGAAGATATTGAAAGACAAATTGTCATCAGTGAAGAAACTTCTTCACTTTCTTTATCACTGATGTAAGAGACCACTAAGGCTACATGGAATACTAACTTATGACCAGGTCACACAGACTAAGAACAGAGTTAGTATTTTGATACTAACAAGTGACAGTGAAAAAACCACTTGAAGTGAGACAAAAAAAATATTTTTACTTTACAATCTTTAGAATAAGGCAACATAAAAGATGTATTATAAAGTCAAAAGAATTCTAACTTAAAAATGTATTTTATTCTTCTGGAAAAGATGCAAAGTTTGGAACTTGAGATTATGTTCCAGATCACTGAAGGCAGGCCAGTCTGCACACTTAATCAACTACTACTCTTTGATCACAGATTCTAGGGAGGAGATTTTCAAGACACAATGTAATAACTTGTCTTTCTAAGAGCTAGCAGATTGCCAAATACAATAATTAGTTAAATAGCCTTTCCTCCTCTTTTGTTATTAACATTTCTGAGTGACTAAGCTCTTATCATAAGCGACTTGGCCTGAAAGTAATCTTATTTCAAAAAAACCTGCTGAGATAGCAGTCAAACAGTATGAAAGGTTGCACAATTTCAAGACAATCTGCTTTCAGGCACTGATATTCCAGTGCTCCAAAGATCACACAAGTATCAGAACTCTAATCCTGTGTTAGTCGACTACATAAAAGCAGCTGCCCCCCTCATTACAGCAGCACCAAGCCCCTGATAGCTGGAACAATGCTATAACCCCTTTTAGGAAAAAAAAAAAAAAAAAGTAGTAAAAAAAAAATAGTTAAAAAAAAAATAACATTCAGAGGTATTTCTGGAGAACTACCGTAACTATCTGCACTGTACTGCACTGTCCATAGGGCAGTATTTGCCACATGAATTACACTACCAAAATAATTTACAGTAATTGCTGTAGGCAATGGCAGAATACAGAGGACTTCCTTCAAGTGGCAGTCATTTTCCTGCTTACCTGAATAACCTTTACATCTTGCCGAAACCTTGGTGGCAGACCAAAATGCAAAATCCAATTCAACCTTGCTCCAAGCAAGATGATTACATCAGCGTGCTGTAATGCCCTAGTAACGGGTAAGAAGAGAATCAGGAAAGGAGGAATTATTATTCAATTTAACAAGTGTTTACAAAATCAGAAGTAATCCTAACCACCACAGCAACCTCCAGAATATACAGATAATCTTTCCTTCCTCCAAGCTGCCTGCTTAGCCCCAAAACCCTGTATCCTTTCACACAGCCAATCATGAAGCCATTTTTGAGTTAAGGAGCTCAAGAAGAAAATTCATTACTATTTTCCTAATACACTGTGTTTGGGAAAGGAATCATTACACCAGGAGACTAAGATGCCAGAATGATGCTGAGGTTAAAGCAAACGACTCACTGCTATGACAATGACAACAGTGGGTGACAAAATTAAGGTTGTGGACCTCTCAGCTTAGACTCCTGATAATTTACCTTTCAGCTGGGTAGACAATATTTGTATATTCTTTTATTCTCCATTGTTCCTAACAGCGATAAAGCTAAGAATGCTCAACAGTGGACAACATTTTCATCTCGAAGTATATAAATGCTTCATCTGCAAGCTGACTGTGCATACTTACATCTAGTAAGGTTCCTCTAGTTCATACGCATTAATTTTGCCAAGAGCAGCTCTTCTAAATTACTTTAAACATAGTCTTTCAATATAGTTTGAAATAAATTATTATTTTTTTTAATAAAGTCAAATTTAGTCAGTGCATTGGAAACACTATGCAGAGAGAACAGATAGCAAAATTTCAACTGCAATGTGTGCACCTTAAGCTTCCATTTATGGTGTTAAAATACAAAGCTGGTAGTTTGCCTAGCGCACCAAGTTAAATGTTTAACACTAACTGTTTGCCATTTTCACTTGATGTTACGAAATGCATACTAACAACGTTGTTACATCTGCTTGTTAAAGATTTCATAGTTACAGAGTATTAGCTCTAAGTATCTTCCTGGCCAGCATTCTAAGCATTGTCAAAAGTGATCCACCTAAATCTGTTGTCTCTTTCGAAGAAAGATCTTCAGTGCTCTAAAATGAGGTGCAAAATGTAGCTGAAAATTTTGGTTGTATGCATTTTGTCTTCCCTGGCATCTGTAGACCACCACAATTCCTAGTTGTTTCTCAGGTGTTAGGATTAGAAGCCTTGCTTTATATTTACGTTGATCTTGCTGCAGCTACACAATTTGGATGGTTATCAGGAATTACTCCTTTTGCCATTGGTGTAGGCAAAAAAGGCAGTCCACAAAGGTCCACCAACTTTCTGATGTTGTTTTCAGCCTGTGAATAAGCAGCACCTGAATGAAATAAAAGAGACTGCTTAATACTACAGAAAGCTACCGAATTCATGTGAACTTCCCCTAATCTGACTACATTAGCATCATAAAGAGTACTATTTCCCCTTACCAAAGCTGCCTGTTGTTTTTCACTCTGGAGAATTCAAAACATAACATGCCAAGCTACATGTATTTGGGTTCAAATTTCCTGGATTTTAAGACTTTAGATGAACTATGTAGATGTTTCTGGGAAATAGGGCAGGGAAAAATTGGAGATTTTGCTTATCTAAAATGACAGTTTTGAGTGGGTGAAGTTTGGTATTATGGGACAGAGACTTCTGCAGCAGCAACAGATGATGACCTTTGTGTTGTGTTATCTCATTTTTTGTTTGCTCACTGCATGACATTGTAACATGTGCTCCATAGCAATCTGCCCAAACAAGTCTACTGTAAGCCTTTAGTGGCAAAAAAAAAAAAAAAGAGATCAAAGACAACCTTGTAAAGGTATGTGTTTGTTCATACATTTACTGTTATACCACCTTCAGTATATGGCTGCTGAATTAGACTTTCCCAGGCAATCTAGAATAACTGACTGGTCCTTGTGCAATGACTTAAGTCCACAAGTTTTAAATCCTGAAGAATAAACTTCTGTATTACTTCAAAACATTCTGCTAATATATAGCAGAAAGTCCAAGTACATTTGTTAAGTAGATTCTCAAGTGCTGACATCAACAAAACACATATTGGTGCATTTTTATTTTTCTACCTTTCACTTTCAAGAGAACACCCTTTTGTTCAAGTCTATCAAGTCAGAGAGAGGAAAAAAACCCCCACCTATCCTGATCTACTTTCTGTCTACTATTTCATTATCTAATTAATAAGATCCATCTCATCTTAATCATTTCACTCCCCGATTAAACACAGAGCCTCTCTCCAAGACAAAGATCGTTCCCATATCTGCAGAAAATAAGCCTGGGTGAAACAAGTTGGTTATTTCAAGTCTGTTCCTACAGAAGATATACAGCAGACCTGTATATTCAGCAGAAACACCACTGCAGTGACTAGCACTCCACAAGGAGGGAGAAAAGAAGTGAATGAGCAGAGATAATAATTATCCTCTATCTTTAGGGACACCTCTATTTCATGAATAAAATACACTGGCAGAGTACAATGGAAGTGCGTAAAACAGGAATAACAGCAACACCTTCTGTGTTGCTTCCTGTCTCCACACAGGTAGGCTGGCACTTTCAGTAAGTCCAAATGGAAAAAGGACCCGTTATTCTGATTCTTGCTATATATGTTGGAGCATCAGACAGAGAACATGACTTGTGTATTCTAACAGAATTTGTTTGGAATTTTGGAGGTGATCCCTTGGTGTTGATTCTAGGCTTAATGCGCCAGTTATCAGATTTGGGGTTTTTTCTACTTAAACTTTTAACAATTAACTTTTCTCTTAAACTAGATGAAAAAGACAACAGGTATACAACAGAGCAGATTTTAACATCAAATATCAAAGAAGTTTGGTTGCGTTTTGTTTGTGTAACAGAGAGGAAAAAGAAGATGGCCAACACTTCTGGGGAAGAGAAATCACTTTGGTCATTGTTCTTTTCCAAACTTGTGCAGTTCAAAGCTACAACAAAGCATGCTACCTTTGCCAATGATCAGCAGAGGCTGCTTGGAATGCGCAATGATAGACACTGCTTCAGATACAGCAGAGTGTTCAGCCGTGCTGATGGGAGGTGGCGGGCAGCATCCCACGTACCTGCAAGTCAAGTGAAACAAAAGAGGCTCTTAAAAAAAACCAAACCAAGAAATGTTGAAAGATAAAACCTATTGTTTAGCATAACCTCACAGTTGCTACCTACCATATTACTCACAGCCATTTATCAGAACAGGGTATATTTTTTTAACACTTTGAAGTTTTTCTTCAATGTTTCTTTAATCTTATAGGTAATGATGTTTCAGAGATTTACAAAGTGACATTGCTGTATTATCACCATATTAATGCATTCCTTTCTACACATTTCATTCCAAATTAGAATCTGTATTACATGTTATGATGGAACATTACATTACATTTAGAGCCTGGGGTTTTAGTATCATTTCATCTTTGTGGCAAATTATTTGATCTATTCCTTTTTTTATCATTTTTAAGAAAAGAAAACACAAAAGTAACTTAAATTTCTTTTATTCAGTGACTTGAAAAGTAATCAATATAATCTTTACGCACTTGACAGAGCTCTTATTCACCTGAAGATTCACAAAATCCCCAGGTATGTCAACATAGCAGGAGCCTGGACGACCATATATGCTTGTTCTTACAGCCTAGAAAACAGATAATCACAGATTTTACCGTTGTTTGAAAGGACTTAAAAAAATCTTTCTATGTAGAAAGCAAGCAAATCCTTCCGTAGGCAGAGAAGAAACATGCTGTTGCTGAACCATCACAGGGTAAACTGCTCTGGATTGATTTATAGCAATAAATTCAAGTTTTGATAGCTGTTTCCATTTTCCCCTGTAAGCTGGCTGAAGTCTTTCAGTAGATGTACATGATTGGCCTATAAATTTACAAGACAACTGCATTATTGGCTGTTGTGCTTGGAAATACTAAATTAAACTTTCATGCCACATTCTATTTGAAGTATCACAAACAGAGGAAAAACAAGACAACCGATGCCTCCATTTTCTATTACTTTTGATGGCAGTTCTTCTATTAGAGGGAGATTCTCTGCTGAATTTGTACTTCTGCAAACAGCATCACTGTACGCAGAATTTAGGCTGACATGGCTGAAGTGTTGCTACAACAGCAGCAACAGACTTTTGCAACCCTTTTTGAAGCATTGAGATAAGGGTGTGTTTTCTCTCTCAAATAAAAAAACCAAAAAACCCCCAACCAAAAAAACCAACCCTTCCAAATCAACAACCAACCTCAAAAGCCAAACACAACAATCTCCATCACCCTCCCTCCAAATGTTCTTCACAGAATGAGAATGGTAAAAGACATGAAGTTTGCAGTATAACATGCCTAGTTACTGCACCTCTCCCTAAAAAGCACTTCTTTCACAAAAATCGTCCACTTCTGACTGAAGCTAACGAAAACCACTGCTGGGATCAGTAAGCATCAGATTCGACCACAATCTACTTCCATAGTATTGTTCATAGAAAAAAAACCTCCCAGTTGTTACTTTACTCAATCAACCATCACCTAACATCTGTAGGATCTAACTATTTACAGTTACAACTATATAAAAAAGAAAACCTCAAAACTTACACAGGAGGAGACAGTTACTTGATGTTCTGTTGCTAATTTAGTTTTTTTTTTTCATACCTTTTCAATAATAGCAGGAATAACTTCTAGACTGCTTGGGCGGACAGACAGTTTGTTGTACAGTCTACCAGCTTCAACCTGAATAAATGCATATAATCAATATATTAATTTCTCTAAGTGATTTACTCATTTCCATCTCATTTCAGCACGAATAAAATGGAAGAAATGTCAAATGGAAAGCAACAAGTGGAAAACTTCCACATAGAAAAAAAATGCAGATCCTCAGCTAGTGAAAAATGCCAAAGCTATATTCTCCTGAGTGTGGGTTTTTTTTTTTTCCACTGGTGGTGCTTCTTCTCTTGGAAAGTTTATTTTGCTTTCTTCTATCTCAGAACAGACAGCCAAAGGCAATTTATACCAGCTGAGAACCTAAAACAGAATACAAATTTTAACACTAGAATGGACAAAGACATTCTGGGTAATCTGTTGTATTTACACAATGTCAGTTTTAAACCAGTAGCTGGAGCAAATCAACAGCATTATAAGATCTGTTAGGACATGTTAGCATTTGGGATTGTCATTCCTACACTAATGAAGAAGCAACAACAACTACCAATTACTTAACTGAAACCTTTCTGTAGAAAGTTGTATACCTGCGTACCTGTGGGAATTCCTGGAAAGCTCCCATGGTTTCCTGATTTCTGTCTGAAGAACCTCCAATAACAATCAAAGGCCTAGAAAAATATATTAAAAAAAACCCCAAACAATAAACACCTTAAGCATGTATATATTTTTTGTCTATAATTGCAATCACAGCTGTAAATTCTCCTTACCATGATACTGCTCTTGAGATGTTGTGCACTGCCAGTACCCACAGATCTCAACAGGAATAGAAAGGGACCAGCACAATACAGGAGTGGATGCTGAGTATCAGTGTGTCAGCTGGTAGGCTTCCCAGCAACTTTTGGGTCACTAGTTTTAGGACAGTCTGGCCATATTAAGTGATCTGCATCTAGCATAAAAATTCTAAACCTGAGTCATGTTGCTAGCAATTTTCACTAAAGTTTGATAACATGGGTGACAAGGTCGCTTGAGAGGAATGACAACACGTAATTTGAAAAAGCTAAAAAGTACTGATTGATCGAAGAAGTATTCAGATTTTGTTTATAAAAGGCATTGTAACATGCACAAACACTAGACCCACAAAACACAGTAGAAAATTATCTTTACAGAAAGATTTGGTTCTCTTTATACACAATTTGGAACACAACAGGAGTTGGCTGACTATCTGACAGCACTTCTCCTTGCATTCACTTTTTAGTAAAAAATGCCAAAGACAAAGAGATGAACAAAAAATGAACATGCCTACAAGCAGTCCTGCTCTTAAATTAGTTCATGGCTATTTAAGAAAGGAAGCATTAGCTTACAATATGGGTTGCACATTCCCCAGAGCACATTTTTATTATAATTTTGAAAAAAAAATACAATACATTCTTTTCCTATGATGAATGAAAACTGGCCATTTATTCAGTTTGTAGGTCAAACTCCTTAAAATGCTAAACACTGAATCAATAAAATAAAGCTGGTTTATTAATCTGTTTATTCACTACTTCATTCACACTAAACTGAAGTATTGGTTTAATGGTGTTCTGATTTGAGTGAGAACAGAACTAATTCTGTTCAGTGATTTTACTTTTCAGTTCAGTTCTTCTAACTAACTGCACTGTCTGAAGGCAGCAGCCTGTTCTCACAGACAGTGTCTGCTTCTAGCAGTGATAACACCTCATGGTTAGAGTTACTACCAAGGATTGGTGTGCAGACCAAGGCCACTGCTGGATCTTGTGTACCACATTG